>JBAMYA010000018.1:19066664-19094574 GCA_037176975.1 Arrhamphus sclerolepis | reverse complement strand
TGTCTAACTGCCCTAAAACAACTGCAGAAGAAAAACTTGGTTTGGTCTCCATGGGTATTAATGCTTGTTTATACCATGGTCTGGGTGAATAATTGATTCTGATTGGCTGCACGGTGTCTGTTCCAGTCAAATAGCCTGATTGTTCTAAATTATTGCACTGGCTCAAGCTAGTTGGTAACCGTGGTAATCAGGATGGAGGATGGATACAACATTTTGTTGTCCCGCAATGTCCCAACCAACAGTAGTCAAGGTCCACAAACATTAAATCTCCAACCTTCAGATGCCACTATGATGGACATGCCAGTATCTCTATCAAATTTCACGATCAACAGCAATGTTGCATTTAATTTGAAATAGTTTGTTGCACGTCTTTCTGTATTGCTTACAGTACTTACTTACTTTCTTGATATAGAGTGAATGGGGGATACTGTTTATAAGAATGATTTAGGATAGACTTGCTTGATGCACATTTAATGATCATTAGAGTGAATGGTGGATAATATTTCTTGCAATAAAAACAATTTAGGAAACTATCTGTGGACTTTGATTCTTTAACAAAATTTTGCATCATCCTCTGGACACCCAAGCGGTAAGAGGTGCACTTGCCCTCTGAAATGATACTTTGCATCACGTACCATGACGTTAATGTCTCACTGATTTGGCCCAATATAACAGTGGAGACCAGCTGCAGGTTCCGTGGCCAGAGCTGGTTACCTTGGCAACGCTTCACGACGAGAGATATTAAATAGTCCACTCAGCCGCTTCTTGAGGAAAAACCTACTTAAAATTTAACAGTAAAAACAACATTAATGTATTAATAATTGATTTAATATTTATTTCTTTCATAAGTGACCATGGTATAAGCGGGACATAGCCATCCGAGGTGTCCATTATCAGCCCTCCTCAGGCATTATCTCTTACCTTACATAACCTCAACCTTGCTCAGTCAAATTCTGTACAGATTTTTTTCTGGAGATCTTTGACATGTGTAAAAAAAAAAACAGTCCATTCCATTCTGTCGCACTGTAAGACGCGTTAAAAACGCTGTTTCATCGTATAATAAGCAAGTCCCATTTAAATCTTCGGATCACACGCGGTTGATCCGTGATCCACACCGATTCCTCTCTGCAGTTCGGATCACGGATCAACGGCGATCCGTTGCACCACTATAACATGGCTCCCATTAATGTTGAAAATAATCAGATGCATCACTGAAAATGACAACTGTCTGTCTGTAAAATAAGACATTGGCACACTGAGATTCCAGAGCATGAGAGTATTGTCCAGCAGGTGGTTTTGGTCATGCGGTGGTGGTTTTAATGTGGACTCGTGTGGACTCTTGTGTGCTTGTACATTTTTGGCATTTTGAAAAATGGTACAACACAAGCTTGGAACCTTTAGGCTCCAACCACAGAAGAGTGATGCCCAACTACTAGGGGAATTGCATTTTTCAGGATTAAGTCTGTTTATGAACAAATACAATGACCTGAGTCCGTCCAGCTTCTTGCTTATTGCTTTCATCATATTCCCATCTTTGCAGATTCTGATAAACAATGAACAAAAAAAGTAGCAGAACACAGCAATTGGGTAACACTTTTTGGTTTTTTGTTTGTGAAATGTGGTCACTGGCAATTATATCTGCCTTCTTGTCAATGGGTTTATACATGGAGTCTGCAGTTTCATGACGTGTTGAGAATTTGCTTTCAATGAAGTAGCAACCACACCCTTTCAAATGTTTTTAAAGACTGTCTCATCTTCCCTTCCTGCAAGGGTGTAATTTCAGTAGGTGTCACTATATGGCACCTTCTTATATTTTCATGTACAACTATTCTTTTTCTGCATACGTGTTTCCTGACAACATATTTAATATGGGATATATTTTGATTTTAACTAGATCACCCAGACCAAAACAAAATTTATTGTACATTCCATCCCCAGCTAGGGTGGAGCTGTTACTGTTCTGGCAGGATTAACTTTCCCGTGATCAGCGGCAGTGGTTGTAGTCTTGTATCCCTGCCTGTGTTGTCAGATTTCTATGTATTTTACTCTCATTTGAAGAATTTTGGGACCAACCGACTGCTGTTTTAGACCTTAGATGTAACATGTTGGGTAACATATAGATTTGAGGCTTCTAAACAAGTGATTAGGCTTCTTATTTACACGTTATTATATGTATATATACTGTTTGGTCAGACGCAGGCTATCAGGATTTTATAATTGTAAGGAAAAATTGTAAACCTATGACAACTGGACCACATTAACTGGAGTAATAATGCGCTCGGTGTCGTGTGTCATGAAATAACAATGCATTACTTTTGATGACTGGTTCACAGGATGAGAGACATTCAAAACCTCACAGTGAGAGAGGGAGAGCAAAAGAGAATCAGCAAAGGCGTGATTCAGGCTTAGTCGAGGGAAGTTGAGAGACTACACAGAGGACAAGAAAAAGAAGGGAGGGAGGGAAGAAAGGAAGGAGGGAGGGAGTAGTGCTGGAGTCTGGGAAGGGACTGCTTCTGTGGCCAGATGTGAAGCTTAGCAGACAGTTTCAGCTCCCCTCAACACTGTTTCTCCTGGATTTTCTACCTTGTGTTTGGCAAAGCTGGTCTGGATATTTAGAGGAAAATGTACGAACGACACAAGCGGAGGTACAGTTTCTGTGCCAAAGGAGAGAGGGCCGTAGACGTGGTTTTGATTAAGGTAGGCTACTTATCCACGTTTTCAAAGTTGTTTGGTATGATAATACCGCCAGTGCCACAGTAATAATAGTCATTTGAGCAGAGGCTTTGAACACAGAATTGTTAAGTGCTCCAGGCAGATAAAATATAATGGCAACAGCAGTAAAAGAAAGGTTAGAAATATAGAAGCAGGACTTAATTCATTAAAGTAATCCATAAAAGAGAGGTCAATGATAATGAATGATATCATTACTCAAAATTAAGTCCATTAAAGGGAGTTTCACATAGAGATTTAGCAGCTTAAGTTCCTCGCGCTTATCCATAAAAGCTCTTCTTAAGCAAAACATCATTGTGCGGGTCACAGATTACCTCAATGTGCCTTTCCAAACCTGCAGTACTCTGCCGTGGTTGTTTCCATCGCTTTTGTTGTGTTTCACCCAGGGGAATGATTGCACGCTTGTTGATAGTGGCCCTCCAGACACAGAGTACTGATTATTTTGGGGTGGAGTGTGGTTTCTGGATGTATGCTGCTGCACGGGTATGCTTTATGTCACACTACAACAGATGCCTGCCCTCTGACCATCTCTGTGGAATAACTGTGTATAAAACTTAATGAGGCTCAGACAGTTTAAGGTCTTGCAGGGGTTATTTGGTCAGCGTAGCAGTTGCTCGTCTGACAAACTATACAAGTATAACAGAATATAAATTCTACTGAAAATATCTTGTCATACTATCGCTCTCCTCTCTCAAAGGACCTCATACTAAACTGAAATGATATTGTGTTAAACCATCTGAACATGGAATCTTTCTAAATTGGATCTCTGTGGTGCCCAAAAGTGGTGCTATTTAAAGCTCAAATAGCACTTTGCCTCCTCTCTATATATATAGAGCCCTTTATAGCATTTTTCCGCTGGGAGAAAGTTATGAACGGCTGTACAGCCGTTGGTCTGTTCGCTGTTGATTTAAAATGTCCAGTTTCACTTAATATTAGTCTTATTTAATATTCATTCATGAAAGACAGTCATGTATCCACTCTAGTTTCACTTTGGCAGGTAGCTGGATCACATGTTACTGAGACACAGATGCACGTGACAGTTATCTTTATTTCATATAAATGCTGCCGTTTCCTAGTGTGCCATGATTTTCTCTGTTTTAATTTCAAATTGCTTTTCGAATTCAGCCCACCCTTTGTTCACTTCCCAGCATCGTTCCAAAGTGAAATATGACGGCATGTTGTCCGGATCGCCATGGTTACTTGAATGTAAACATAGGTCATTTTAGCTACCAGCCACCCAGTGAGCCCAATCTTAACTCAAATTAAGCCATTTTCATTGGCCAGAGTTATTAATTATATGTGAATGTAGTTCTGAGCAACATATCTGCAATAATGTTTTACACATTCTGCACCTCGTGACATCCAGCAGAACATCTGTGAAGAAGGTTCCTCTGAACGTAAAACTTCTCTATACTCACTTTCTAAAGTTGCTCTGATGCCAGCTCCTCTTTATACCATCGGGATGGAATAGTGAGGATGTGTTTGTGTGTGAGTGAGAGGAAGAGAGAGAGACAGAAGAGCAGAGAAAGTGAGGGAGATACGACGGTGTGGGAAAAGGCAGTACTGGGCTAACGGTTTCCTCTGGCCTCGGATGGAAACAGGCATTTGGCCAAATGACTTCATTCCAACCAGCGTTTCACATCCCAGCATCTCTCCTGGCCTGGAGTCACAAAACACATCATCACTCCTCTCACCATATGCAGTCTTTGTGAATTAGTCTCTATGCTGCTCTAATAACCAACATAATCAGACATATATGTGTGTTTATATATCATGATCATCATTTTTTTTATAATATTTGTCATTTCCTATTTCCGTTAGCACTCCCTCCTCTTTTTGCATTTACTTAAAAAGTTAATTTCTTTGTAATGTTAATATAGAAATAAATCATTTACAGGATTCATCTCAGGATATCTTCATCTGCTGGTCGCTGTATGTCAGTCTGAGGGATAAAAGAGTGCTTTTTTTTGGTCATGTCTGGCTGGAAACGGCCTTTCATGGCATCCTTCAGTGCTATAGCATCTCTGTGGCTGCTTGCCTGTTTAAAACAAAGCACCAGTCCAAGTCTGCATGTCCCGGCACAACACACACACCAGCTTGGCTTTTATTTTTAAACCAGATGTGTTTTTACTGGGTACGGTTTAGATTCCCTCAACGCTGCAAATATGTACGGACTGTTCAGAATATGAGCTGCCAGCTTTAGGATGGGATGATTGGCTCGTCACCGGCTGACTGTTGTACTGGCCTCATTTCTGACACCTGGTCTTGTATCATTTTTGTCCTGAATAATTCATACAGTATTCCTTAACAATCAAAACTCTGGAAACTGAATTGACCTAATGCTGTTTAGAAAGCAACCTTGAAACTCTCCAGTTGTTTCTGTATTGATGGTGCATCTGGCAGAAAGAATTTTATTTTTACATTCAGGTAAAAATTCAGAGGCACCTGACTTTTCTTTTTTTCCTAAAAGCTAAATTCAGACTACCACTAAAATAAAAATATTCTGTGGGAATCCCTGGTGATGCATGCTGTCGACTGTATGCTCTGCTAGCAGCCATGATTATCGTGGTGTTGTGCATGCTGAACTGGAAGATTTTCTCATACTTTTTGCATGTATTGTATTGTTTTTTTGTTGTTTATCCATAAGTTTTTTTTCTTTCTTTTTTTTGCCACCATACAAGATGTGCAGGGTTGCTATCTTTTTGTGTATTTTGTGCTCCTTGACTGCATCATAGGTGATCAAGCTGAAAGCAGGCCAACAGTTGGTCAGATGGGTGCATATCTTCATATACCTGCTCAGGTCATTGCATAACCAGGGTTCTCTTGTACTGAAGTTGGTACAGCAATTAAATAGTGATTTAACACGCATAAAGCTCCTTCTGCTTCCATTATTTTGGCTTTAATTTGTCATTTGTTCAGAATGCTTTCGCTCTGAAGTTGTGCTGTGACTCGTCCGCTCTGAGGTCAAGCTTTTAGACATTTGTTACGATTGTTGGCTGTCGCTTTACCCTTCATCAGAGCCCGTGCATGCATTTACATTATGTCTGCGTGTGAGCTTGTGTGTACTGGCGTCCTCTGACCAGCTAATCTTTCCTCGTCAGCTTGTTTGTTCTCTCAGAGGGCCCTGCTTCATATCTGAGCACAGCTGTGAAAGAAAAGAAAAAAAAAGTGTGTCTGCATCTGTTTGTGGGGTTTGTTGTGTGCGTGAGAGACTTGATGAGGAAGGAAAAGCTGCATTAGTATTGGTCATATTATGTAGTGCATCATACGGCTCTGTTGGCACGTGAAAGTACCTGAATGTGGTACCAGTTGGTATGCAAGTGTGTGTCTGCGTCTTTGCAGGAATGAAAGTGTGTGATCGCACTTTCACACTCACCACTCCCAGACCTGGACAACAGAGCTCAGTGTTTCTCTGGGTCAGTGGGCTAGTCAATAGTGTGCTGTGGGAGAGCAGGGGGTGAGTTTCTTAAAAACCCCTCTGGAGTTGACCCTGCTGGCAGTTTGGATTCTCTCATCCGGTTTTCTCATCCTGTACTTTCTTGCTTTTCTTGCTTTGGTGTGTGCTGTTTAGGGATCTGCTTTTAAATTGATTGATTTTCTAAAAACAGTTGTGTATGAGGTTTATTGTGGAAATGGCAATTTCTGCTTTTTACCATTATATTAGGTTACTTAAAATAAAAAAGATGCTATGAAAACTTAACATGATTTTTTGCTGAAACCCTGTAGAAGGAATTGTATTTTTCACTAGACGACACAGCTTTCTATGGTCTTAATGAAATGTCTGTGACACGATTCTGTCAAAATACAGATTGATGGTACACAGAGATAGTACAGGAAGTACCCTTTCAACAGTTCTTCATAGCAGCTGGTAAAACTAGCACACACTGCAGATCAAGCTGCCACTGTGATTTCAGTTTCTGTAGCACCAGTTCACAGAGGAAGGTCATCTCAGTCCAATTCTATCCACATTCCTAAGTAATAAATGGGCCACAGTTTGGCAACAGACAGTTGGTTCTGATCCCTCTCTTAGGTACAGTCTTGATCTGATTGGCATATTGAAATGACCCATTTTTGTTCACCACTGCATTCATGGGAATGCTGAAGTAATATAACAGCCAGCCAACCAGTGGGTGTTGAGCCAGTCAGAATTGGATGACAAGTCTTCCACCGCATACAGGCTTTTCAGCATACAGGCTATTAAGATTTAAGATACATTAACATTTTTGTTTAAATACGAGGGTGATGGATAGATGGAGGTTTCTGCTGCTGTACCACTTTTGCTTAAAAATATGACAAATGGAGATTTGGAATTTCTAACCTCTGACTGTGCTGGTTTAACATTGTAAGCTCATATTTTTCCTAAGTTAACTGAATTGTATTATTCCTGATGATGATTTGTTGTTGATAATAAAGAAAAAAAAAAAATGAGAGTTTCAATTTTTAACCTGTGAGACATCATTTGAAGAGGCATGGGTCCAGTGATGGGAGGCTGTGTAATTCTGCTCTGATCTGGGTCTGCTGTGTTCAAGGTTCAAGGTTTGGCTTTTTTTCTGAGATTTATTTATCTGAAAATAAAATAATTTTATATGGCAGTGTGTTATATTAGAAAGATAAATTATAGTCCTGAGTTTACAGAAATGTAAACTTTTCACTCGTTGCTCGTAACGATGGAAGTGCATAAGGAACTATCTGCTTTTTGCCAGAAAGTGGTCCAGCGAAAAATATTGCTAAAAAACAGTTCTTTTTGTACACTTTCACTTTTGCACACATTTAGCTTGTTTACCTTGTTTGCGCCAAGCTTAGAAGTACTTGTTGGTAAGTCTAGAAGTTTCTCTGTCCAACTCATGGCAGAGCAGTTTATACTCCTACAACCTGGAGTTGCAACCTTATTTTTTACATCTTAGCCGACTTATAGTTGACACTACTGGCTGTAAATAACTATGGACCAACTCTCTGGTCATGTGACCCATAGATGTGTACAGAGAGCCTTTGAAATCCAGTGCAAAGAGGCAGAACAAAGCTGTAAAGCCAACGGTAGAGTCAGTGGCTGACTGTCAGTCAAGCATGTCAATGACGTCCAGGCATTTGATTGGTCAGCTTTATTGCTTAAAATTGATTTAACTGAGGTGTTACAAAAAAAAAAAAATTCACCTCCTGTACAGTTGTCGTGGATGTAATATGTAACCACAGATGGAAAAAAAAAGGTTTTTGTACCAGGCTGTAGATGCATTTCATTCTCCTGCAAAGTTAGTAGTTTTTACATGAAGGTGAATGCGGATTTGCCTGTTTTGTAGGCAGCACCTAGTGGTAAGTGGAGGAACTGCAGCAAGAAGTACTTCCTGGATGACATTCATCCTGGTGGGATGGTTGCTGCCTGGTTGAAACAAGAAATTCACTCATACATTGTAAAAAAAAAAAAAAATATATGCCCCCCCTCACTCTCTCTGCCTCCAATCAACTCAGATGCTGTCAATTAACCTACCAGAAGTTTCCAAAGTCATGACATCATTGCATGGGCTTTCCCAAATTGTTTAAACGCATATTAATTGTAGATATTAGTGAATATTATTTAAGAAATTTTACATCTCAGTCAAAGCTCTTCTCTTTAAACCAAGAATAGAAACAAATTTTGTCTTTTCATTAAACGAAGTAGAGGACTGTTCACATGTGCTGATTTCATATCTGCTCCAAAAATCCATTAAATAGCTAGTTTGAGAATATTCAGTGAATAACTGTTGGACTTGTACCCTTGTTTAGTTTCATCAAGTCTTCCTGCTTAGGACAGGCTGTGACTTTCAGATTAGTGATCTGTTTACTCTGTGTCTGGAGATTCCTTTGAACAAGTTTTACTCAGGTAGGTTTAAAGGCCAGTCCAAAAGCTGCTTAATCTGAACGTGTCTTAACCTGAGTTTACCCAGGGTGGAGCTTAGTAGGAAGAATTAAGCAGAGGAAGAAACAAGCTAAAGAAAGTCTCGAGCAAAGCACCAAAAGAGGACTGATCATAATCACTGTAATAAGAGTTTCACATTTCACAATTTATAACCAGTAATGTTTTGTGTTAAGGGGATTTCGGCTCAGGAATATGTGACAATATAACTTCAACATGTGATTAATTTACTAGATTTATGCGAAACAGCCATTCGGACTCAAAGCTTGTCATTTTTATCTACGTGTCATTTATGGAGTCCGTTAAAACAATGAGTTTCTCAGAGGCTCTGTTTGCACGCAATTAGTCCTGTCTGTCAAATTTGCATACCTTCGGACGTATCAATCAGTCAAATCGTCGAGGTTCTTGTGGGGGGGGGGTTTCTGCAGGCCTTGCAGCTAAAACTATTTCTCTTTCTCTGTAGCACACACGCAGCTGTTTTATAGATGTTCAGACCACAGAGGAAGCAAAGCCACAGTGTTGTGTGTTCACAAGCAACCACGGCTCTCTTGACACGCTGAGTGTGTGCACGCACTGATGTGTTTGAGTTCGTGTCAGCTTGACTGTTGAGTTCTGAAGTCTGAGAACAGACCAAAGTCTTTTTTTTTTTTTCTCTATACAGTTCCTCTACGAGCAAGACAGAGCCTGACTGCAGCTACTTAATACTGCAAATACTCTTAAGACTGCCGTTATAAAGGGTGTCTTCTTGTTGCCTCCCATCCTGTGTACAGAGCAGCGCTTCCTAATAGACATGTTGTTCAGCATCATTATTTCTTTGTGGGAGATGATCACATGTTGGTGAGACTGATTCAGTGTCTTCCTGTTTCTTTGTAGATCCACCGAGAC
The DNA here is from genome assembly GCA_037176975.1 of Arrhamphus sclerolepis. Taxonomy (NCBI): domain Eukaryota; kingdom Metazoa; phylum Chordata; class Actinopteri; order Beloniformes; family Hemiramphidae; genus Arrhamphus; species Arrhamphus sclerolepis. The sequence goes on along the minus strand of JBAMYA010000018.1, from coordinate 19,085,072 downwards.
AGAGAGGCGTCGTTCCATGAGCCCTGCAACACTCAACACTCGGGTAAGAGTTACTGGCAGCTGATACTGATCCTACAGTTTTCATCAGGACTTAATACTTTTTTTTTTCTCCCCAGAATTTATTTTCTTCTGAATGTTTCTTGTGGCTTGTTTCTTAATTCTCTGTATTTACGTTAACTATGCTGTAGGGTTACTTCCTATCAGTGACTGAGCCATTTCTGTGTCACTGTTTCTGCTGGAAGATGTTATATACTTTGGCATCTGAAGTAATATCTAACTGATGTTTGGCCTTGTGGCTTTTTCAGACAGTCTGCTATCTCTGGCACAAAGGAAAAGCTCTTGCATTGTTTGAGCGATGGTATTGAAGCAGGAAATTTTTCATCTGGGATCTTAATCTGTCAAACAGCTGAGCAGCCTCTGCCTGTCAGTTTCTTCCATTTAGAAGAGGAAATGCAGTACAATAAATGCTAAGCTGAGACTGTGAATGAGCTCAACCTTTTTGTTTTTGATTGTTTGTTTTGTTTTTCTCTGAAGTTTTGGAGTTTAATGCGCCATGACTGTATCTCTCATGACATTGTCATCAGTTCTTTGACCAATTTGGCATCAGAGAATGTACGCAGAATTAGCTGTTTGTCTGTTTGTGCAACTTTTAAAATTAGCCGGCAGCCATATTTGAGTGGCTGCTTGTTGCATTTGAGTACTATTTGAATGAAAACAACAGTTTTGATGTCCTGGAGGCAGTGTGTTTATATGTTGTACAAGAATGTGGTCTATTGTCATGTTTGCTGATGATGGTGTGATAAAATCTGATGGTGGGGAATGTGATGTTAACTAGTAAGGTAATAGTTAAGGTAACAGCAAGTTATTCATTTTTAGGCATGTTTAGTGACTTGGCTTAATTACGTATTCCATTAACCACAGTTTAAATTAATCTTTCATCACATGGCAACACAACTTAAGTCTGAATCTCAATAAGCCACAAAACTTCTGGAGTTCCTGGACAGATGAAACCAAAGATTTTGAAGATTTGTCTGCCTTATATGTTTCTAAATTCAGTGAAAACCAAACCACATCTGAGCACCGTGTTCCAGCTGTCGAGCATGGTGGTGGAAGAGTTATGATTTAACTTTATTTTTGCAGGCGCAGTACATGGACAAACAGCCACTGAGTAAACTGAATGCAACTCCTTTGCACATCTGTTTCGAGAGTCAAATGCGAGCTTTGACAGCTAAAGCTCGACTGATGCAGGGAAGTGATACCAAGCGCACAGACAAATCTGCACCAGAATGGTTGAAAAAGAGGAAAAAAAAAGAAAAATGGCAGAGTCAAAGTCATGACCTCAGTGTCACTGAAATTCTGAGGGAGGAACTGATTGAAACACTACATACGTAAACAGACTTCTGAAAACCTCAAAGAACCAAAACGACATTGTGCAGAAGAGTTGAACAAAATTCTTCCACAGAGACTGATGATGTAACACAGAAAATGATTACTACAATCTACAGTGGTTCTACTGTCGAATCATGGGGGTATTCTTGGGGTTTCTTTTACCCCGTGCTTCCGAATTTTTACATAATGTATATTAAATAAGTAATGACATGGTGTAATATGTCATGTGTTGTTGTTCATCTTGGACTGTATTTATTTAATTATAAGTCATGGTGAGAACCAGATGGTTTTTCAATGTATGTACAACCTGAACATTAGACGATGGTCTACTTATTTTTCCACATGACTGCATAGCGAATGTCTGTCTGGGTGACGGCCACAGCAAGACAAAAGGAGTATTTGACCCTCACATGAGGACCCGTCTCAGCAAAAGAAGCAAGGGAAAAAGATTGATGAGGCTGAGAACAAACTGCCTTTTTATCTGTTGTGGAATGAAACATTGGTCTGTATGATATGAGAAGAAAATCAGAGATTCAAATGTACTGTACAGCAGAAAGAAATGGTTTAAAATGTACGCTGAAAAGGGTTTAACTAAAGATAACTAAAGTATCTTTTTTGACATGTTTTTTTGCATGGATGCTTGGGCAGGATTATTGGTTTATGCCATAGATATTTTATAGTTTTTCCAAATGCTGCCTTCATACTTCTCAGGAACAGCATGTTTTATTGAAACTGTGCAGCCTTGTCAAAAAAAAAGTACATTTTTATTAATAAGAACATACTTATAAAAATCATATAGATCTTACCAGTTCCTTAACTGAGATAGATACAACTCCAGATAAATTACAACACAGGACATACTGTACCATCAGTTATTTAACAAAAGTTAAAATGTAGGAGGAGTGTGTTAATCGAAGCACATTCCATGATTAACGAGCTTGTAGAGTTACCTTGAGCAGCAATAACTTAAATTGTTTTCTGTATTACATTATCAGTCTTTCACATTGTTATGGAGGATTTTGGACCCAAATGAGGGGAGGAGTGACATTTGTTGACACAACTCTTAAAGTCCTGTCACAGCATTTCAGTTGTTTGGAGGCCTGAACCTTCACTGGGCCACTGCAGCACTTTGATGCTTTCCTTTTCCAGCCATTCTGTTATAGTTTTGTTTTTTTCTTTGGTCTAGGTAACTACAAGGTGCTCAGATTCTGCAAAAAGGTGTCCATGAAATCACATCTCCACCACCATGCTTGACAGTTGCTATGAGGTTTTTTTTTGATGGATGTTTGTAGAGAAAAGTACTTGTTAACCATAACTCTACAGCCACATGCTAACAAGACTTCAGGCAAAAAATAAATAAAATACTAATTAAAATATGCGCATGGCTCAGTCATCAGTAAAATGCATCAACAAGCTTGTTTGTGAAGGAAATCTTCAGAGTGACTTTCCTCATATGTTTTCAAACCCTGACCTCTCTACATCACATACAGCAGATTGCTACAAAGTAGGCCAGTGACTTAGTGAAGGTTTCATCCTGACGTGCAACATCAGGATCAGCATTAAATACCCTGAATCCCTGGCTCCTCTTGCCTCTTTGGGGTGCTGAGGTGCTGTCTAATTAATAACCAGGGAAGAGAAAATACTGTCTCATCCAGCGGCATGAAATTTTAGCTTTAAGAGCACAGCTAAGACTTTAATGCAACATTTCCCATCAACTAGGTTGCTATTTTCTGCTGCTGCATCTCTTATTTTAACTGTGCTTTAGGAAGGTTACTGCTTAGCGCTACGGAGGTATGAACTTTAAACTTCAGCTGACATGAAACCTAGGGTTTTCTGATCTTGGGATTAATTTGTTTGGCAACTGTCGTATGTTTCCCACTTGTGGATGCTGTTTCTTATTGAAGAGTATTTCCAAATTGGAAATAGTCCTTTAACTCTTCCCAGATTGATCAGCTGCAACGGTTGCTTTTGTAAGATCATCATCTCTTAATTATTATGTAAGAGTGAACCTAAGTGCACAGGATAGCGCAAGCCAGTATCTAAGTATTCAATATATTGAATATATTGCACAAAAGCCACTTTCTCTTGCACCCATGAGAGTTCAAACTGCAAAAGGTTCCCAAGGGATAAAGAAAAATTTCCGCTTTTTGGACAGAAATGGACGTGTGTCATAATGCAAAACAACCAGCTTGGTGGATGGATGATCTCATCCAGTTGCTCTTGGCAGCTAGCTAAAGAAAGCCCGCTGGTACGCATGTGTGGCTGAGTACAGTCTTCCTCTTTTAGTTTAGGGCCGAAATATTATCTGTACATGTCCTTAAATGTGCATAAGTTGCAACCCTGCAAACCATGTTGCATAAGAGGTGTAAATTGTTTTTTGTTCAGTGAGGGCACATGAGAAATAGTGGGTTTAAGTTAGAAGTCGGTTACTGGTAAAAACCTACCGTGGTTAAAGGCCGCTGCAGATGAGAGAAACTGAGCATGGATGTTGAACAGGGTTTGTAGGGGAGCTAATGTGTGGATATGATGATTCGGGTGGGGAAGTATCAACTAAAGAACATCGCTGTGGTCGCTGTGTGAAGAAGCAGGGTCAGAAAATGACTGCCCTATCTACAAGTGCTTCTTAGCAGATGACTGTAAAAAGAAGGGAAAGTGTCTTTATTTCTTTAAAACTGCAGCAACAAGCTGCAGAAAGTCATCTTACTAAACTCTAAGCGTCACAGGTGCTGTGGGTTATTTTCTCTGTCTCAGGTGTTTCAATTCATCTTCATTCAGGACCATCAGCCAGACTTTGAAATTCATTATTATTTATTTATTAGCCTTTCACAGATGACTAACATACCTGCACATATTGTAGAAGAAAAAAAATAAAGCACCTATTTTGTTAAATCGGGAAATTTCAACCCAGCAGCTGAAGGCTTTTGCTGTAGAAGCATTAACATGAAATGTGATATTATTTATTTTTATTAGGATGTTTTCTTGATTACAATTTCAGGATGTTTATCTGGTGCTTTAATTTTTTTCATTTAGAGCGCAATTTAACAAGGCTCTCTCTGTCTAATTACGTCCTGCTATGTTTCAGTGCTGACACCTGTTGTTGATGTGTCTTTCAGAATGCTCATCGTCTTCCACGTTTCCCAGTTTGCCCAGTAGAACCAGCAGTTCCACCAGCTGTCCCTCCTCCGCTCACAGAGACTCTGGCAGTGACATAGACAGCCTCCTGAACGTAGAGCCGGGATATGACAGCGTCTTCAGAAAGGTCTGTAAAATCCTTGAACGAAGCGTTCAGTTATAAAGGCCAGTGCAGCCTGTCCAAGCATATATGCTTGTTGTAGAGAAGAAGGAACATACGTCTGAATATGTTTTGCAACAACAATCAATAACTGCATTTAAAGAGAGAAAATACAGAGTGTTGAGCAGCCAGTGTTCATGCAGTCCTTGGTTGGCTGCAGTTCAAATATCAGGTTCACTCATGTCAAGTAGTAGGAATAGATTTTGTTTGCCTCTGCATCTGCCCCTATAGGGACGTGCACATCGTAGCTGTTTTTCCTCATACTGAGCTCGGTTTTATTTATCAGCACCCGGAGGCTGAGATGCTGAACAACCACTAAGCATCTTTTAAAGCTAGCAGCCCTATTCTGCTGTGTGGAAAGTGCAAGCCATGGTCCCTGCTGTCACTCTGGAGCTGATGAAAGCCTGTGTGAAGCTATGCACCCTTTGGTTAAAGATTGAAATACTTGTGTCTCACAGTATTGTATCTTTCTGCTGCGTTGAGCACTTGAAACATGCTTGTGGTAATGTGAACCATATGTCCTGTTGTGTGTTTTTTTTTTTTGTGCAAACAACAGCGAATATGAAGGCGGTGCAGCGACTATCAGCTGGTTGGCAGTATACACAGTGGGGCTGAGGTTTAGAACATTGTAGACAGACAGTTCTGGGCAAAATGTGGCATGAAGCTCAGAGGCTTTGATTTCAAACAAAGGCCAGAGAAGCCAAATTCTGAAAGAGAGGATTAATGTCTTTTATGCACTCTAAAGAGAGAAATGCATTTTCTACAAGATACACTCCTGTGAATGTAGAAAAATGGGTAGAGAAGCGGTTTCATCATGGCATCAATCTCAGTAACACTGAGGCTGAACATGCATCAGGTACACTTGGAAAAGACGAGCTCCTTTAAAGGCTTGATCATTGTTGTGTGTGAGGAGGTGAGAGTTACCCAGAAACCAGAATTATAAAAAGTTTGAAGTTAAACTGGACTTTTCTCCTTGCTCTAAAGCCAGTGTTCACTGCAGTCAATGCCCGCTGCCTTGAACCATACACTCACACAAGCTTGAGCGTTCTCTCACTCCCAGAGGAAGTCTTGTCCGCAGCATAAAGCAGATCTTTCTTTCCAAGCTCTCCAACAGAAGCCACTTTATGCTCGGCACTCACGCTGCAGCTGGCAGAACAATAGGCCCAGTTAAAGCTCACACCTACAAATTAGCTCTGAATGCACTATCCCAAACCCCCAAACCTGTGTGCCTGTGTGTCTGGGCAGGAGCTTATTCCCACCATTCTCAGGCCACAAAGCGGTCTCGCCCATCCAGTTTGTTTTCATTTCACAGAATTATTTGTTGCTTGACATGCAGAGGTGTAACAAAAGGCATCGCAGCAAACCAGAAAGCATTTAGCAGCCTGCTAATTATTTGCAAAGATGCTCATTAGTTTGGTAATGTATAGTCATGTATCTGCTCTTTTAAATCGGTTTGTTTTTTCTGCATGTGTGTTTGTGAAGATGTGATAATATTCACTTGGTTGTAGTTGGTCTTAGTATTAGGATAATACAACCTCAGAAAAACAACATAGCTTCACATGTAACTTATTATTGCTATGATTCAATTAATGAACATGAAGCCATAAAGAAAAAAAACCTCACATGGACAGTATGAAGTTCCACCATGATTCAGTGGCATGTAGACCCATCTTCATCTATGACTTCATTAATCTTTTGCATCATTGCGGAGGAATTTTGTCTCATGATTGAAGTTTTTGGGCATTCACTTTTGCACAGATCTCTTAAGATCCTGACACAGTATTGAGTTTAGGATCAGGTCTGTGCTGTAACTGGCCATTTCAAAGCATTGATTTATTTTTTTTTTTTGCACCAGCAGAAACTCTAATGTAATTGTTGATGATGCTTCAGCTCGCTGACCCATTTTTGTTTTTGTTTTTTGTTTTTTCAGCCACGTTTTATGTATCACACAGATACTAACATTGAATACTCTGGTATGTAGAGGAGTTCATGTTTGACTCAACAACTGTAAGGTTCTCAAGTTGTGAGGCTGCAAAACTACAGCAAATCAGCACGCCTCCACTGCTTCACTTGACAGTTGGTATGATGTGTTTCTGCTGAAATATGACTTTGCATTGAGGTCAAACAACTCCACTTTGGAGTCTTTGTTCCAGATGCAGTTTTATGAACCTCAGTTCTGCTTTGATGTTCTTTCTAGACAGAGGAAGCTTACTTCTGGAAAACCCTTCCAAACAAACCATGCTTGTTCAGTTTTCTCAGAATTGTACTCTTATGGACTTGAACTTCTTTTTTTTTTCTTTTTTTTTAATTATTTTTGGCTTGCATGGCCTTTACTCACAGTAAGCTTTGATGGGAAGGTGGATCAGAAAGAGAGAGGACTGTAGGAGGACCGTAGCTTCTGTACATTGGCCGCTTGCTTAAACCACTGGACTATGTAGCGCCCCACGCACTTTAGCATTTAAGATATTTGTTTGTAGGAGCACATTTACTAGGATTTTCACTCATGTGAAGCTTGGATTTTAACTTCATCTTGAGTGTTTTATGTCCATTTTCAGATTGATGTGCAGCACTAAATGCTTCTCTAAAACCATTGCTGCCGTTTTCCCTGTTGGCATTGTGTGAAAACACACCTGAATGACAGCTGCCAAAACGTCTGCTTTTACAGTGGCCTGATGATTTGCATCACCTGGCTACATCATACCATCTTAAATCCTGTGGAAGCAGTGGAAGGGGTGTACTTGGCATTGCTCAAAGGATTAGTTCCTTTGGGCTTTATGTTTGATTAAAAAAGAAAAAGTTGCATACTGAAAATTGTTTTGTTGCTGGTTGTTTGTCTGAGGTTATGTTTGCCTAATAATGAGACCCACTACGATCATTTGCACACACACACCCACACACGTTTGTACATGGCTGTATATGCATTCACCCTGTGTGTCTCCCACCTGCAGTGTCATAAATGTGCCATCAGTAGACTTTGAAAAATACTTTGAATCACTCAGAAACATTGCGAAGGCTTCGTCTCTTTCCATCGTTTATTGCTGTTTGTTATAATGTCAGTGTTACTGTAAAGTGGCTTTGGCTCGTTATCCTTAAGCCCTGTCATTTGGTCCTCATTATGTTCCATTCCTTTGGGTTAAATAGCTTTCTCAGCCTGCTCTGAATTCATCTCATGCTTGAGCGAAGAAATACTGATCTTATATAAAACGTGATGGCCCAGGTGATTAAGAGTGATTTATAGGACATCTGTTCTTTTCCTGGAATTCCATTTAGTTTTATTTTGTTGTGCATATTAATGTTTGCTATTTTTGTACATTCGGCACTTAAGATGATTTTCACTCGTAATCGAGACCAATTAGAGTGTCACTTAAATATGGAAAGGACGTAAATACCTATCAACTGTTTTACATGTTGGCTGTCTGAAGTGATGCTAAATCAACATGTCATCTTGGTTTGTTGTTAAAAGTTTTGGTTTGAAATAATTTTCTCTTTCTCTTTGAGGTCATTCCTCTCATTTTGATAGTTCCAAATGATAGAAAGCAGTGAATATTTTCACTAATACATTCCTCTGGATGTCCACAGAGTGATGAACCAGCGACGGTAGGAGACAGCGCCAGCGAGGTTTCTGTCTCCTGCTCCTCCACGGACGACACCACCAGCGTTGGTCCATCCAGTTCCAGCCCGGAGGGCAGCCAGGGCCTGAGCTGCAGCTGGAGCCCAGAGGAGGCCATCCAGTGTACGTCTACTGTCACGGCAGGCCTCGACGGTGGTGGTGAAGGAGGAGGTGCAGGAGACGCTGAGGAGGAGGCAAAAGACAGAGTGAGCGAGGTGCCACGGCGTTCCTGTCTCTTCCGCAACAGCATTCGCTCCCTGTCGCCTCTTCGGCGCCACAGCTGGGGTCCGGGCAAGAACAACGGAGGAGAGGCAGAGATGAACCAGAGGAGGTGAGAGTGGGGAGGGAACTCTATGAGCCTCTAAAGATAGGAAGAATTTCTCAAGTCACTGTGGATAGAGTTGATCTGAGTTTGAAACTGGAACACCAGCTGCTGGTGTTCGTGGATGTCAGTTGACCTGATGTGTGAAGATCATGTGTCAGCCTTATTAGAAGTTACTGTCGTCATTCCTCCTGTGCCATGTCGAGAGTTTCATCCTCCCGCTGCGAGCAGCTGTGCTGCCATTTGTCTGTTGACCACAGGGAGCTACTAAACATGTGAATGCAGATGCAGACACTTCCAACCTTAAACCACACACTCGATCATGCTTACGGCCCTCTGTCATGGAAACGTGCACAGCTGTTGTGATGAGTTAAAAGGAATCCAACTGCTCAGATTTACTTGTTTCAATTACCCTCATGTGCTAAAATGTGGTGTTAACTATATCATACATCGTGGTCACTGCAGTGAACAGCCATTCTAAAGCAGTTTTCTAGTGCCTGCTTGGGTTTGGGTTGTTTAGTTGCACATTAGCCACTTGTGTGGACGTCGCGGACTTATCCTACGTTCATTCCCTACGTTGCATTTGTGTTTCTGGAAATGTTGAGTTGTTAAACTTTCTGATCCCATCAAAGGAAGAATAAATACGGTTCAGAGGACAACTACAATTTTAAACTTGTTGCCAATATTTCTGAAAGGATTGCATGATGGACATCAAAAAATATCACTTTGTACATAGAAGTAAATATTTTTATTTTTAAATGCAGTTATTTTAGTAATTTATGCACAGAGAGAACAAAAACAAGTGAAAAATGAAATTAGTTAAAAAAAATCAAAAAAAAAAATCCTCAAAGTTCACTGCATATTTTTAATGGGCCCCATGAATTTTCATGTGTAATCCATTCTGGTTGGATGCTGACATCTGGCTGTTCTTGACAGTCACCATTTCAGTAATACTCGTAGGGATATTGATCCAGAGCAGCATGGTGCTGCTTTTGATGAGAAAGGCCACAAGGAAAGTAAAATAAGCCTTCACAGTTTTCTTAGACAACACGAGAAGCAAAAACGACTGCCTAAAGACGTGCAGCTGTGTTCTCAGCACGTCTTTCCTCATGCAGTTGATACCTTTGTTAGTTCGAGCTGATGGGGAAAGTGCTTCTGGGTGTTGCTTGTTATCAAAGAGGACAGAAACGGTGTCATTGCTGTTTTGTCTCACTCAGTGTCAGTGTTAGCACTGAGCCAGCTGACACCAAATATTGACCAACATGTATTACGCTGTCAACAGTAATGGTGGACTATGAGTGATCTCAGTGAGAGGATTCTCTTTGGGAAGATAGAAATAAAGGCCTAATGAATCCTAAGTATCACATTCTTGTAGCAATGCTAAACGTATAAGCCGTTCAAGTCATATTCGTTAGGGTTCCAGTTAACACATCATATGAGTTCGCTCTGACTGGCTCAGCAGCGTGACTTGGGGACTTTCTTTGTTCGTTTAGTCTGTGGTCTCCACTGACTGAGTCTCCTTTTCTGAATTACAGTTTAACGCCTCCTTTCTCATCCATATCTGTCCACATCTGCTATTCACAACAGCTGATTTCAGGAATTTCAGGTTCAAGTGAACTACTCGACCACAGTCTACCCCCTCTTACTTCTGTACAGTTTCTCCTCTGGAGATCAGTCATTAAGCTTTGCACCATCATCAGATGTAAATTTGGACACAAATTACTCTCAATAACTCCTGAAGCACATTAAAAACCCCATGAGAGAGCATACAGTAGCTTGAGAGCTCACAGTGAAGTGTACTCGACCGTTTTATTCTTAAATACTAAATTTCTCTCCTCTGCAGTTCAGCCACGGATAACTGGCTGAAACTCAGACACAGTCTGAGAGTCCTGTCTTGAACTGACCTGGGTTGTTAAAACAGTGCATGGTTGATAGGAACACTGAAGTAATGTAAAGACCAGCTGGTGAGTAATACATCAGTCAGAAACCTCGTTGTTATTCCACCGTCGCGTATCAGTTTGATAAATCCCAGGCTTCACTGTGTTCCTCTGTGTTTAGGATCTTTAGAGGCTAATCTAAAAATAAAAAAATACATATATATATATATAAAAAAAAGTTTTATCTACTTAAGCAACATTTTGCAGATGTCTAACTAGCTGTTGCTTTACTGTTGGTGCCTTCACTGACAATTTTGCGTATGGAATTGTCAACTTTTGGTTGGGGGAAGATGAAATAATGAAGCTTTCTTTATATAAAACAAGGTATTTGTAGAGCTTCGTTTTCTCACTTCTTTCTTCAGTTGAGTGAAATGTATAACTGAGAAACTGTTGTTAACAGCAAAACAAAAGTCTTTAGACTTCCCACTAGTGAGGTGCAGTAAATGCTCCACAGTATGGAGATATGGGTGAAGAGGCTGGATAACCTGCTTCCATGATGTTGTTCTAACAAATCTGAACATCTCCCTGAATGGGATATGGTTTGATTGGTTAATATGTCCACTTTCAAAGGTTTGATAAGGAGTTATGGCCATGATTATTTATTGGCTCCATGTTGTAACTTCCGTTTTGGCTTCGGAGGTTGATGCCCAGACGAGACTCAAGAGTCTCTGCTTTTGGCCCAGTGTCAGACCTTTGACTTCTTTCCAGACTAGCTAAAGGAAACGTCTCCAACTCTTTTTGTTGCGGACAAGCATGACAAAGTGAGCGGCAACAATCTTCTGGTCCAACTCTTTACACTAACAGAAGAAAGCAACCAATAATCTTCCAAGAACTATGTATTTGTTATGATTATTTTTGAACAAAGACCAGTTTCACTGCACCTGCAGCAAGATGCACTTTCAGACATGTGATATTTGCAAACTTTGACCTTTAAAGGCTGCAACAGTGCACATGCCACATCAAGACATTATTTATTTCTTTATTCTAAATACTGATATGCATGAGACTATAGCTGGTCTTTTTCAGTAAGTATGAGATTTAATTACCTTCTTCTTTCACTGTACTAGTTGCATCAGTGGTTAAAAAGGTTTTTTTTTGGCAGTTTTAAAATAAAAGACAAAAGCCTTGAATGGCTCAGCTGTGTTGAAAACTGTGACTGACCAAAAGAGCTTGTTGTCCATCATCTGATGAAATAGTTCCTTGATTCATCATCTGCTCATGTTCAACCCTCTCAAATCAAACTCATCTCACCCATCACCCACCACTTCCCTTCTCTCTTTCCATCACCTCCAGTTCCATTCGTTGTCCTGGCGAGAGAAAGCCGACCTTTCACAGGAGAAGGTATTAATAAACCACGTGCATCGGCCCATGTGTTGTTTGATAGATTTTGTTTCTCGATGAGCTGACTAATTTCAACATGTATATCCTTTGTGAAGCTCCTGCTTTGTGATGTATGCTTGGTGCTCAGCTGCTGCTTTTTGTTGCATGTGTTTGAAAAATGTTTCTCTTTTTTTTTGATTCCTGTAGGAATGTGCACAAAGCATTGTGGCAGATAAATAGCTGAGGCTCTGGTATTTTGTACTGAAGGACTAATAACAAGCAACTGCATGAAATAAGAGGAGTTCAGCTCTGGGGGCTCAACTGTATTGGCTAGAGACTGAGAACGGTGGGGTTTTTTTGTATGTGTAATAAGTTCCTTTTAGGGATTTTTAAGACTTATTAGGCATGAGAGGGGTTTTGAGTTCAGTGCTGGAAAAGAAGACCCTGTACTACAACAGTAAAACCAGAACTGGTTTGAACTGTGAAATGACTGTTGACTCTCTAAATTACCCTTTGACCCACAAGAAGGGATTGGAAGCGATTGAGAAAGTAAGCAGTGTTCTCCAGTTTGAGTCTTTATTGTACGAGACGAGTTAGTGTTGTAGTTTTTGTAGGTTGAGCCATCACCCCCACAGACCTTGGTCTGGATTCAGGAAGGTTGCTGAAAGACCAGGAGTTGGACAGAGTTTAAATATCATATTCAGAAACATAAACATTTTCCAAAGACTTTTACTCTCGAAAAAACTGAACCGTTAGTGGGTCATTTGATAGAGGGATAAGGAGGATCTAACTCTTCCTCACCTCACCTTGTACAATTTAGATTTTTTTTTCCATCTCTGGGGTGCCATATCCAGATTGTTGATAGAGGGAGGCATAGAAATTTAACAGGCTCTAAATACGATGTACCTCGCATTGTGAGAGTTTGCTGCTATAACCGTCTGACCACATCTCACACATCTGAAGGAAACAGTGGCTACCAGCGGTGCTTGAAGTGACCAGGCTCTACAGCTGCTGTGACTTTTGTGGGAAAGAGGCTGAGCTCAGTTTGATTTTTAGATGCTACCAGTATTACCACAACATTGCAGCAGGAAATAAACCCATCTACAGTGTTTATTTTTCAGTCTTGTTGGACATCCCTATAACGTCATCTGTCATTTCCTCGTCGTCCTCTGTCTGCTTCACTGCCATTCTGCCATAATTTTTGTCTGTCGTATCTATCACTCCCCTTTGTCTTATAATCTCCTAACACACCCTCCAATTCTCTGTTGGTATCAGTCGGCGTCATCCTGATGCTCCACACAGCAGCAGTGTGGTAGTAGTTAGTAGCCACAGGTACAGTCTGAGTGTGTATGACCCTTTTTTCGCTGAGAGCATGTGACTTTATTTTGAATAGGGCATATTTACAGATGATTTGCATTTGTCGTTGTTGTGGTGAGCGTGCATGCATGTTTTTTCAGTAGTAGCTGCAGGTGCTTTTGAGTATGGAGGACCTTCTTGGATCTGTAGGATCAGTATATAGTAAGACTGCCAAGATGGGGGCTTTAATTTGACTGATACAGCCATCTGCATCCTCAGTCCGGGGGATTGGTGACTGCTGCTCCGCACTGGTCACTGATGATTCTTTTAGTCCAGTCTCAGTGATGCTTGAAAGTGTTGGACTGGTGATTTGCTGGATAATGAAGTGCCACACAAAGACAAAGGCTGAAGCAAAGAGAGATTTACTGCTGGAGCTTCAACCATCACCAAGCCTGTCCTGGAGCAGATAGAGCTGCGGTCTGCTCGCATCGCTCATCCTGAAATGTTGCTGCAGTTTTCCTCCTCATAATCATTGCATTGGATTTTTCAAGGCCTCTTATTCCCAGTCATAGATCGATTTAATTGGGTTTGTAAATCACAGCTGCAGAGCTCTCAGTGCTGATGCCGGTGTTGAAAGTCATTTGCAGCTGTTTCAGCTATAAATCTGCTCCAGAGCGCGGTAATAACTCAGCTGACTAAACACTGTGCAGGACCAGCTCTCTGTGTGCATGTCTCAACAGGTGCATGTCTCTGTGTGTTTGTGCTTGTTGCAGCCGTTGTTGTGTGCATCCACAAATCTGCCATGAATATTCCAGAGTCCGGTGAAGCGTGAACTCCGTACAGTCACTTCCCTTTCACTGGGGTCACGTTTGCTTTCTGTCTGTCCTCACAGTTACAGCCTAGAGGGGCTCAGTGGGGGCCAAGAAGAGCTGAGGGCCTCTGCCACGCAAGGACCCCGCATCCTGGAGCCCTCGAGGATGCCCCGGCAGGACAGTGATGACAGGGGCTCGCTTGTATCTCTGACAGAAGAACAGGAGGAGAGGGAGGAGCACAGCGTATTACACGACCAGGTCAACAGAGGCACACACACATCGAGTTTGTCTTTTAGATGCCACATTTTCACAGTGTCACCTGGAGGATTCCTCAGCAGCATCTGGTGACAATTCAAAACAAGAAAAACATTTTTTTCATTTTTAAGGCCTGTAGACAACAGACTTCTACACAGTCAGTTTGACTTGTCAGTTTCGGGATTAATGAGAACTAATAAGCATCTAAGTCCTGATATGCTTTCAGTCCGCTCTTATTGACTTCTAAATAACAGAAAAATAACATCACAAATAAAACATTCAGTTTCCCTTTTTACTTTACTGTTCCTGTTTCCAGTTGCTACTGGTAATTCTTTGTTCCACATTATCTGTGCTGGCCTTCGTGTCCTCTTGTGCATCGTCATGCCTCAGATTTGATCGAACCTTGTCTCTCGTGCTGCAGAAGTTAAGGCGCTATCGGCCTCTGCGAAGCAACGGCTCTACCATGACCCTGCCCCTCACAAAGTCCGTGTCCATGCTCGCCATCAGCCATAAAGACATTGAAGGTGAGAGACCATTTTAACTTTGAGAATCACGGTTAAGTTGCTAATACAATCAAAGCATTTCTGGACTTTCCATCAATTTCCTCTCTGTTATGCTGCTTTGAGATTTATTAAGTTACCAGCATAACATTCTAAACCATTTTTTTCTAACATGCTTCTGTTTTTAAAATCTGAGGAAAGTGAGGGGAGAGAGTTCAGATAACACGGTGGTCTAAGGCCATGAGGAAATTAAAAGCAGTTGTGTTTCTTAGTGTACCCCAGCAACTGATGGAGAAATACCTAGTAGAGAGGGTAAAAAGCTATTGCAGCAAAGTGGTAATTTGCTCCTCATCAGGTGTTGTCATGACAAAGCTGTGTGCCATCCTGACTCTCTCTGTCGTACTTCATTTAAACAAATGATCCCTGCCTGTTGTGGTTCTCTCCTCCTTGCTCCTCCCCACAGCGGTGGGACACTTGAGACGAAAGAGGCGCATTTCCTTCTCTTTCAACCTTTCCCCCATCCTTACCAAATCTAAGTCTCAGTTCATTTATGGGGATTCTTCATCAAGCGATGATGAGGATAACTCGAGTAAGTACTGAAGTGTGAAGCTGCAGTAGAAAAGTAGGTGGTAAATCATCATCAGAGCTGTAGATTCTCCCAGTAGAGCCCTGGAATCCTCCCTGTCAACTGTTACTACATCCACCGCGGCCGCGTAACAGGAACGATCCTGCTGAAGAGGGTCATGAGCTGTGCGGCTAAGCAACATTATTCTCTTTGCCATTAAAAACCCAGACAAATGGAATGAATTTGGCTGTTTACCCACACTGATGTGATTTTTGCTCCCATCCGTTTTTTTTTGTTTGTTTGTTTTTAAGGAGTTTAGGGGTCAGAAATCTCCCTGGAATCACTCCAATTGAAAAGGAGGGTCAGTTCAACATGGGGGAGAAATTCAGATGCTTATGTCTAACATTTAGTCTTTTGATTTTTTTCTTGGATTTTTATTTCTTTTCCCCCTAGTTTTGTGCAGAGTTACAGCTCCAGTGTAGAACATGTGTGTGACTAAACACCACTTAATGCTGAAGGCTAGTGAAGCCTGAATGTTCAGCTGAAATTAACTTGTCATAAGGAGGCCACTAATTATTGCCAATATTGTCAGTATAATTGCATTTGAACACGCTTGAAGCAAAATTGCTTGTGTCAAAAAAAAAAAATAGAAGTACCTTTTACCTTTGACAGCAGGCATTGTGCTAATAATTTCTGTTTGCATCATTCAGTGTGACTTCTCATGCCCACTGTGCAACAGTATTCCAGTGACCTTTACCTTCCGTGGCATTTTTTTTGTTGTAATCTCCTTGCAAAAACCTAGACAGAATAAACAGAGAGATAGGAAACAAAAAAAATTATAGACACCCCAGGTAATCTGAGAAAGCACTTTTCCCTCCAGAAATAAATGCCTGTCACTTTTAGTCAAAGGCGCTTTTTCGTGAGATATTTCCATTAGTGTTTTCTGTCTCCTTGACTGTGTTGCTAGCAACACAGGCAGGCCAGGACTTTGGTCTCATTATCCCCTTTGACTCTCTGGTGCAGTGTTGGCAAGTGATGCTCTGCATATTTTCATGTGTGTGTGGATATTTGGTTGAAGTGATGGCTTGATAGGAAGGTGAACGTTCCCTAGAAAAGATGCATGTGTTGTATTAGTGTCTTTGGTTCGGGTTTTACAGAGTTTGCACTGTTATGTTCTGCTCTAGTTTTTCTTTTAATAGTCGTATGTGTGTTGGGCAGTGATTGGCTTCAAAACATTAGACGGCAAATACTGAAGCCTGAAAATCCATTTATTTCATCAGAGAGTTAGTTGAGCTAGATTAGAATGAGCGAGCCATGTATTTGCAGGACAGACTGAGTAGAAAAATATATAAATATATGGACTTCCCTCAGGTGATGACAGCATATGTCATGGGGTAAAAAGATGTATACCGACTTTAATTATGTTTTTTTAATCATCCATCCTGTAGGCATTAGTGGAAGAAAACTTGGTACCGCCTCTTGCTTTTGGCTTCTCCTCTGTGCTAGAGTCACTTCGACTGTTCTACAAGGAAACCTGAAGGCTAAATAGCTTGCTGATGGGCAAGAAAAGTAGTTTATTATAGTATTTTCCCAGTCCCTGCAGTGGAGGCTTGCATTAATAACCTTTGGCCAATCACTGCATTATCTAGCTTATGCACTGACTCTATATTCTGTTAAATGATGAGCTGGTTTGTGTGGTCAGTCCTCAACAGAGATTTGGGATTTTTTTTTTTTTTAGTTACGTGCCTGAAAACATAGCACCTGATAAAATGAAAAGCAGAAATGCGCTGTCACTCATTTCCTCTCTTTCTTCATTCCAGGTATGAGGTCACTTTCCAGCACCTCTGGATCACTAGCATACAGGTCAGTTCAAACTGTGCTTGTAGATATTATCAGAAAATGGTTGTTGCACTTTCACTGCTGCCAGGACCTTTATAGTCCTATAAACATCAACATGAAGAAGCAGACCAGCAGTTCCATTGCACAATGGAACCTTTATGGTGTTATAAAGAACTGTTTAGGTTTGTGTAAACCAGTGCGTTGTGTGAATGTAGTTATTGGGAGAGTAACATCCACACTTGTGCACGTGTGTTCCAGTATATCAGAGGAGGAGCCCGGGCCTCTGCGGAGCGACACTGAGGGAAAGGGTGTGACCAAAGTCAGCCGGACCTTCAGCTACCTCAAGAACAAGATGTATAAAAAGACCAGGGTGAGCAGACACAGCCTTTTGTTGTTCCCATTAACGAGGAGGACTTTAAAAGAATACTCGTGATCCTGACGATGTTTATACTATTGGACCGCTCGGCGCTTGCTTCAGCAGTGCGTTTGATCAAATGTTTGTAGCCCTGTCCTTAAAGATCTCTCCCTTTGAGTGAGGATGTCTGTGCGCCAGACCTCTTCTCAAGCTTCACAGGCTCATGCTGCTCCTCTGCGGTGCATTTACACCAGGATCTGCCCTCCACATGCTCCTCTGCCGCCATCTGAGCGGCCCCAGCTGGGGGTTACGCATGTTGCTTCAGGGCTTAAAACCTCCCTCGCTAGGGCTTCCCCAGCAGGAGTGGTTTGAAGTTTATAGCATTTTGTGGTCACAGACTCAAATCTCTACTGTGGAATGGGCTCAAAGTTATCTGCTACAAGTACGTTTGTTTTATTCTTTTTTGTTTTTTTTAATATTTCATTAATACCTGACAGGAACTCATATTGTTTATACAATACCTGAGGAAAACAATAAGATATAAAATAAAACAGTGGAAAATTGACATGTAGCATCACTGGATAAGGTGGCCTCTGGATGAACGACACGGATAGAAACTCGGTGACTGCGTGCACGGATGCTCTACAGTAGCATAACCTGGATTACGCTCTTCTCTCTCTTCTTTTAGAATTTGTCAGTAGTGTCCTTCTGCTGAGGAAAGAGGAGGTCAGATTATGTTCTCCTACCGTGTTTCTGTGAAACTCTTAACCCTTTGATGCAAAACATGGGTCATAAGTGACCCAACTGAGTTAAAAAATTTTTTATATCTCTGCAATAATCTTTTTTCATGACCCAGCACTTCATGAATTCCTCAAGTAACTTGTTTTTGTTCACTTCAAGACTTTATTTTATTTTT
>JBAMYA010000018.1:19053414-19065699 GCA_037176975.1 Arrhamphus sclerolepis | reverse complement strand
TCCATGAGATCAACACCACCTTTGGAAACAGTTCCTCAGAATTTCTATTATGAATACAGTAGTAAAATATTTTTTGAGCTTAAAACTCTACCTAATTTATCAACTTTTAAAATACTATAGGGTTAAATGTATTGACTTTAGAAGTTGTAAGAGAGAAAACCACATCTATGCTTGGAATTACATTAGAAATGAATGCGGGTCACTTGTGACCCATGTTACGCATTAGAGAGGGGTTTCAATATGTTTCGCATCAAAGGGTTAATACTGCATTGCCAGTATTCCTACTCTGTCCTCCGTAGTGTTTTTTTTTTTTTTTTGGTCAGTGATCTTGCATTCCCCCTTGATGACTGGTGAGAGATACCCTTAACCTTCGTGCCATCTTTTTCTGTTTTCTCCAGCTCTACATGTTCAAAATAACCTCTCAGCTCATTGTTTGAGGTCTTACTGCTGCTATTATTAAAGCTCTGGACCGCTCAATCAAGCTGCTCCAACATGTAAACAACTTTCAGCTTGTCACGGTTTTTCACCATAATAAATATTTAAAAAGTGCCGGCGGTACGGGTAGAAATCCCTTAAGGAGCACGGCATTCAAACCAGCGTACAAAACGGCTTCGGTATAAAATCTCAAAAGCACGCAAAAATGATGAATTTACTTGTAACGTTGCCGTGATATGAAAATCATAGTGCATTTAGAAGTAGCAGTGTTTTAAAATGTGCAGGAGTTATCAACTATTGATCGATGCCAGACTTCACTACTGAAGCCCATCCTCCTGACAAATCTATATTTTAGTCAAACGATTTGTAATGTTCAGTGGTTAAGGAACGTAACAAGAAGTGGTATTAATTTAATCAGAGTCATCGTCAGGTTTTGGAGTTACTCACAGCCTGGGACTTCTCGTCTTTAATGTATACATACTTTCATTTTTTCTATAATAGCAAACTTCTATGCAGTATTAAAATGGATCTGAAAGTCCCAAATTAATGTTCCTGTGTTGGGAATGAAGTGGGAAGTACATAAATATTTATATGTAATCTGTTTCAACTCTGTACAACTTGCTGCCTTGTAAAGAGATACTGAGGGGTGAACAGGAAGTAAAGCAGGAAGACAGTTGGCTGTGGTTTTGTCATCTCCTCTTTTAGCTGCTTTGCTTTAAAAGTGGCAGGATTTTAAATAAGCTGGCCACAGCTTGTGGCTGGTTGCTGCTTATTAAAAATTGAAAGTCCTGGTCACTAATAAAAACTGATGTTTTACTGGACTTAAGCAGCAACATTCTCTTGTCGGAGTCGTTGGACAGCATCCGTCTTTTCAGTGAAAACACAAGTGACAAACTCAGCAGTCTAAATCAGACTGCACTGCAATATTACAAACTGCTTTGAAATAACACACACGATATTTCATAACTTAAACATCATACTCCGGCTGTTAGAAGTTATTTTGACTCTTCAGATGAAAAAGGTTCACACAGCTACAGTTTCTGCACAATAATGAAAGTATGAATGTTCTGGAAGAGGATCTGGTGTCTAGCTTTTTTTTTTTTTTTTGTATTTTTTGTTTTTTTTTTTGTACCAGACTGGGTCATTGCAGAAATAGCACCTCCTGTAGCAAGTCAGTCACTTCCTCTTTGTAGCGTTCCTGATGGAGCCTCGGCGACGGCTGTAGCTTCAGCCGCTCGGCCACAGCCAGGGATGTCATGCAGGAGATTTCCAGGGAGCCATGGCTTTTCACTGAAATGGAAAGCTTGGCTGGAGTGGCTGGAGGTAGGCTAAGAGGGTAATCTGGTTTCCCAGTCACATCATAGTTGAAGTTACTATCTCATGTTTAAAGTGTTTCTTTATGGGCCGATGTCTTTTTTTTTTTTTTTTTTCATAGATAGCAGTGTGATGTATCAAAAGTGATGATGCTTGTAGCAAAAAATGGTCGTCTTTTCTAATAAGCTAAATTGTTTTTGTATTTTGTAGATGAAAGATATCAAAAAGTGGTTTTAACCGTCTTAAAGGAAGTATGTAAGTGTTTCACCATTGGTTAGACGGTTGTTGTTGATGCAGGAAGTGAGAATGAATGCTCTGTGTTGTAATAGCCTTGAAACATGTTGTGGTCCAGTCAGACTTGAAGCATCCTAAAACTGAGCAAAATAAGCTCCAGTATGTAAGAGCTTTGTGGTCCAAGAATGCCCAAGGCTGGCTATTAAAATGAGCTGGAAAACTCTATTTTCCCTTTTCCTTCGGGTTTGGGTGGAGACTCTGTGATGCAAATCCAAGAGAATAGGAGCTCTGTTCTTCCCCGCATCACTTTGTGGGATTGTGATTCAGCTCAGTGTGCAGGGACCAACTGCTGATGGGTGAGCTCCTCCATTAATGCAGAGCAGATTAGGGCAGAAAGAGCGGCCTGTTGTGGAAAGGTCAGAGATGTAATTCCCAGACGGCATGTCTCTGTTGGTAGTCATGCATCCTGCAGATGTGTCTTCTCCCTTCTCAGTCATCATGCAGTTAAACAACTGTAATGACGGCGTTCCAGTAGCTGAGAATATTTATGAAAATCTGTTGCCCATTGTTGCATTAATTGTCATTGTGACTGGTTGTTGTGCTGTTTTTAGTCCTCTTAAATACCAAACAATGACCTGGAAAAACGTGTAAACTTATCAGTCTGTGGAAAAACTAGAAGAAACCTCCTGAAACAAACACTTAAGTTTTCAACAGTCATTTAATGAGGCACTTTATTGTCAGCATAAATAATGCATCGCTTAATATGCAAAACCCCCTGCTGTGTGCTACATCAGAGTAATCATGTTGCTCCGCGGGGTTCAGATTGGAATTAAGCATAAGGATCAGGGCCAAATGGTGAAACATTTTGCCAGCGTACGGTGTTCGCCCATTCCACACCTCACCGTGCTTCACTCGGCATCAAACTTTTTCTAAATTTCTGATCAGATGGTGAGAGTTCAGGAAACTGCTGAAGTTGTCGATTGGGTCTCATTAACCTTTTTGATTCCCCTTGTGCAGGAAAAGGAGCGAGACAAAAAAGACAAGGACAAAGAGGGCAAGGAGAAGGACAAGAAGACTGTGAATGGTCATGTCTTTACACCAGTCAGCTCGAACCAGGGCACTTACTGTTCCCAGTGCAATAAGGCTTTCAATAGCAAGGATGCTTTCTTCTGCACGCGTAAGTACTTTTGTCTGCTTTTCTATCATTTTCCTTTGTCCCGGTGTTGGTTTTCCACAACACATTATTCATGATTTATTTTGAATTGATAAAGCCTATCAAAGGTAATATATAATATGAAAAATATACTTATGAGTCTGAAGTAACAACTCAAAGACCTTGAGGTAACACAGCCCTGTCACTTTTCATCAGGATCATCTGAAATACATAACTTGGTGAGCTGTTCAAATTTATAGGAAACTGTGACATCACAGGCTGAGTTCAGGTCATTTATTATACCTCTAAAGCCAAGCAAAGTTACAAGTTGAAGGGAAAAAAAAAATGTCCACAGTGGCCATGAGTCATTCTGACGTGAGTCAGAAGTTCATGCACAATCATTGTAAAGACTCGTTTAGTACTAGACAGTTAAAAGTTTAGTTTCGTTGGTTCTCGGTTGATCCTAATGATTTCCTATTTCTAGTTGGCTGAAAGGAAGCGGCATATGCATAATTTGCCTGAACTGGCCTCATGATCTGTATGAAGTAGTGAAACTTCCTACAGCACTGATTCTAACGCAGCAGTCAGGCTGGATTAGAATCAGTACAGACGACACAGCGGTTTTTAAATTGTTTCTAGCTGGAGCACCAGCAGCAGCGGCCCTAAAGAGGATGTAGTTTATTGTGCAAGCCTTTTTCGCTCAACCCTCCTCCTCACAAAAAAGTTAAGAGAAAAGAAAAAAAAAAATCACAAAAAGGAGAAATGGGCTTTACGATGGACACCAGCCGCTCTCTCAATGGTCACATTCTGCCTCAGATCCTTGAAACTGACAAGAAACAGCACTTTCTGTGTCCGGGGAGACTGGTTCAGACTGTTAGAGCCACAAGCGGTTCCGAGGGTGTTTATCAGGAGGTTTATACTTGCAGATGTCTGTCTGGTGTCCATTCAGCAGACAGATACAGTGGTCTTTTGTTTCCCATTTGCTGGAATTAGTTGGATGTCCACAAAAAGCAGTGAAATACCTCATAAACCCCTGAGGAGACAGATGTGAGAAATCACACACAGAAATCCCAAAATTTTAAGCCCACTAGTAGAATTGACCCTGAATACCGACAGTATTGCCTCTTTTCTTTGCTTATTGACCGGCGTTGATGTAATCCCAAGAGTGGAAGTGTGTATATTTCAGTATGTATGACTTCATCCAATACTCTGATTTTGAGTTGTGCAACATATCTCTTAATTGAGTGGAAAGATGTTGGTATGAAACTTCGTGGAAACTTTGCTCACCCTGACACAATAAGAAGCTTTTTGTCTTGCTGATTCTTCCTGCTCAAGTTGTTTTGTTCATGATGATTCGGTCCCCCGTCTGACTGAAAAGGATCCGATTGCACAGCAGATCAAGAGTTATGACTTTTGCTCCTAAATGGCGATTTGTGCATGTTTACATAATTCAAATTTTCCCATGCAATGCAGTGAACACATATGTGCGTCATTCCAGAGAATATCCATTTTTTCCCCTTCGCACACATGCAGTATTACCCCTCGATTGCATCACATGCTCTGCTCCAGTCTGGCTTTCATTAGCGGTCTGTTGGAGTTTCCTGGCTGGCTATGAAAACCAGTCAGAATTTCTAGCCCCCACCTTTCCACACACACCCTCACTGGCCCCAACAGCACGGTCAGATTCACAGTGTTCTCTGCTGCTTTTCTTTCCAGACTGTAATGCTTCCGTCCACAAGGGCTGCAGGGACAGCCTGCCTGCTTGTGCCAAGGTGAAGATGAAGGTAAAACGTCCCTCACAGTCGCTCCACTGCTTTTGTAGAATTCAGTTGTCCTGCAGCCAGTATTAGCTTTCATTTCTATTCATGCTTTCATTCTCTGTCTGTGTTCAATTGCCCAAACAGCAGGTTGCGGTACCAGATTCAAGCTCTCTTCCTACAGTAACAATGAGGAACAAATGTAAGTGTTCACACCATACTGGGAGTCATACATACCAGTAATCATAGACAGTTTTTACAGCAAACAACTGAAGTAAGTGGTCGTTTTGACCTTGATAGCAACACCATAATCATAAAAACGTTAGAACAGTGGGAGCACATAGCTCGAAAACTAATCAAACGGAGGAGCATTTGACGACAGACCCTCTCAGAGGAAGACGGGCCGAAGGTCACCAGTCTGCATCTAAGAATTGCTGAACAATTTCAGAAAAATGTTCCTCAACATGAAGTTGCAAAGACTTCAAAGATCCCACCAGCCACAGTTCAGAATATCATTTAAAGATGTCGAGACTCTTGAGGAGTGTCTGTGTGTGAGGGACAAGACTGAAGGTCAAAGCTGGATGTTGGTGACCTTCAAGCCCTCAGACAGTTGCGATTCTCTACTGGACATTATTGAATGAACTCAGGGACACTTCTGAGAAATGTGTCTGTGAACATGATCATGTGCAGCATGATCCAGAAACGCCACCGTCTTCTCCAATTGAAAACATTTGGTGAATCGTAAATCAAAAAAGATCAGGGAACGAAGCCCGAGGACTGTTGAGTGGCTGGAATCCTGCATCATTTCTCTTCTAAAACTCCAGAAACTGGTCTCCTCAGTTCCCAGACGTTTACAGACAGTTGTTAAAAGAAGAGGTGATGTCTCCCTGCTCCAACTCTTTTGTGTTGCTGCCATCAAAGTCAAAATGAGCGAATATTTTCCACAAAATGGTGAAATGTTTCAGTTTCAACATCACATATCTTTTTTTTTGTTCTACTAGTAATAAAATATGGGTTGATGATCTTTGCAAAATCTTTACATTCTTTTTTTTTTTTTAACAATTTAAACAACATCCCAACTTTGGAAGGTGAGAGATAATTGCACTAATGGTGGGGTTACTCTCATTCATTTACCCGTTGAACCAATAGAAGAAGAGCTCAGAGAATTTGTCAGAAAACAAAGGAAGGCCTCATGATGTATTCAGAAGTAGGTCAGTTCTCATGGAGACACCAGTGTATTCATTTCTAACTGAAAACTGAGGCAGCGTAGAAAGGGTTCCTTCTAGGACTCTACTGTGTTTTCTGGTTACTCCTGTAACTCTAATATGAGCTGTCTCTGCTCCAGCTGGTGGTACAAGGGACCGCCCCTGGTCGGCCATCTTGTCCCCAGAAGAGCCCTCCACGCTAATGATCCCCTCGTCACGGAGGCACACGAGCATGATGACCTTCCATGGGAACAACCTCTCTAAGAGCCTCTCAATAAGCAACATTGCAGGGTAAGCTGCTGTTGCTGCTGTGTGGGTGTGTATGAATGAAAAGCCTGGGGTATTGAAATGTCACTTCAAACATTATACAATATTTCAATCACTGTTTAATGTTTCAGTTGTAATTTTACTTGCCTGGTTTTATGTGTTCATTTTCTTTTTTTTTTTCATTTTGGCCCAAATTGACCACAATATCCCCGGTGCACTGTATGTTCAAACATATTGCTTGCAGCATTTACCTGTGATGAAAACAGCATTGCAGTTATTCAAACCTTTATTATTCTTTCCTCATGCAGCCCGGTGTTTGATGAGATACCCATTAAAGGCTTGCGGTATCTTTCTCAATCCACTGACTCCCTCAACCGAACCAATCAGGTCACAGAATCCATGGAATCGCTCACTGATGAAGGTCAGCGCATTCACATCTACCTCAGTCCCAAAATGTCTCCCTTTTTTCCTCTTGACTAAAGCCGACCTCTTGCCTGAGAGTAACTGGCAATTTGTCAGGATAAAGTGTCAGGTAATTTAGTAAATGTGATCTGTGTTGTTGGTTCAGGAACAGAGATGATGGACGGGCAGCTGATGGGAGAGTTTGAGGCAGAAGCCAAAGATCTGGAAGCAGACTCGTGGAGTTTGTGTGTGGAGCAGCAGTACGTGCAGCAGCTGGACAAAGAGCTGGTGAAGAGACAAGATGTCATTTATGGTACATCCAAACATGATATACTTGGAATGGATTTTTAGATGGCCTCACAGCAGATATAAAGAAAATAGGGCATTTACTGCTGAAAAGGTGAAACTATATACCTCTGTTGAGTCCCCTGAGATAACATCTCTTTGGTTTTAGCTGTATGCGAGAGTGAATGAGGTTTATAGGTTTACCATGTTTATTTCTGCATTCATGCATTCTGTTTGCTCTTAGTCCCTGCGCTGCATCTAACCTTTAATTTGAGTCTGCTTATGGCAAATTTCATTGACCTGATTCAGAGAAGATCAGCACTGCTCATACAGTTGCAATAACTTCTATAGATCTCTTTGCAGCCATCTGAAGTGTAAATGTTTCCTCTTTGCATTGAATAAACCTCTCTTCTTTTTATGTCTGCAGAGCTGATGCAGACAGAAATGCATCACATCCGGACGTTGCGCATCATGTCAGAAGTATACAGCAAAGGCCTGCAGAAGGAGGTACAGCTAGAGCAGCAGACGATTGAGAAGTTGCTCCCGGCACTAGATGAGCTGCTGGAGCTCCACACGCAACACCTCCTGCGGCTCCTGGAGCGAAAGAAGGAGAGCCAACTAGAGGGGGGAACCATGGAGGGGAGCTTCATCATCAACAGGATAGGAGACATCCTAATCAGCCAGGTCAGAGGAGGGAGTAGTCCTAAAATATGTTTTTACGATCTTACAGATGTTGGTTGTGGAGAAAATGCCTCGGATGTTTTGAGACTTTGAAATTATAATCTCACCATCTACACACACTATTTCCTAGTTATCGCTCATTTCTTTTTACTATGTACTAGTTTATTCATATTTATCACTGTGCTCCAGTTCTCAGGATCTAATGGTGAAAGTATGAAGAAGGTTTATGGAAGGTTCTGCAGCCGCCATAATGAAGCTGTGAACTTCTACAAGGACCTCCTGACCAAAGACAGACGCTTCAAAGCCTTCATCAAAGTAAGAATCAACCTTCTCTCACATAACAAATATCTGTCATGTAGCCATGGTACTTTACTGATGAGTCCCTTTCATGTCTCTTGACTGGGAATGTGGCTCTCCTGTTCAGTTGAGTTTGAACAGATATTTTATGAAGGGCTTGTTCTACTGTTTCTTTCTCCTCTGTTTCTAGTCCAAATGAATAACTATGCATCAAATATTAAACCTTAACTGCTTCCTTCCTGCTTGATGAATTGATCATCAGGAAGTGTGAGCACCTCTCTAAAAGCAAATGTTTTGCAAGTTTTCTGTTCTGTAGAGTTTGGCTTTGTGTTAATACAATGCCAGAGAAGAAAGACATCAACAATAATATTAGAGAAGTAATTGTTGCCGCTAAGCTCTCTGTAAAAGGGATCGAAAAAGCTACTCTTCATTCTACAGGCTGAAAAATTACTAATGAAGTAAGGGCAGATGATATTCTTCTAAAAGCTGAATTATGCTTCTGTGTTGCAGCTACGCATGGTTGCTACATCTCTGGCATTTATACATGTCTTATTGTTTATGTCGCTCTGTAAGTGCACCACCAACCGCTAGATGGCGGAGTCGGTTCTGTTTCTGCAAAAATGTAGCTCGCAGTGCCGAGTTTCCTTTGGTTTGTTTCCTAACAGAACAAAAGAGGCATGTTTTATATGAGTTGACGATAATTGTTGAGCAATAGTTTTTGCAGCAAACTGTCGTTCTGCCCAGCTGGAAAATGATGCAGCAGGAAATATGAAAATGAAGAAGAGCAAATCGACCAATTACATTTCTTGTGGTTCACGTTAATGCAGCTCTCCAACATTTGGAGAGATGTGCACGTCAGGGGTACAGTGGAGGCTTTTCACTTATGTTGTGGCTACAGCGTTGCTGCCGAAGTATAAATCAGTCTTTAGTAGCAGATATACCATCAGGTTTGTTCCAAGGACAGGAAATTCAGTGCACAGTGCAAATAAACCAACATCTTTGACTTTATAGGACTTTATAGGCAAGCTGAATGGCATATTTAGTGTCATGAAGAAAACTATTAGTCATGGTCGTAGTCATGGTCGTAGTCATTCAGTCAGTCTGCACTTTGACTTGTTTTAATACCATGTCTTGTACCTTGTCTTCATCTAGGGTTGTATATTTATTTTACTGTAATAATGTGTCTCATAATTATAAGATATAGAAATAATTGAGATTTTTTATTATTTGTTTTGTTTTGTTTTGGGTTTTTTTTTTTTGGTTTGTTTTATGTCCAGACACAGAAAACCACAGAAGTGAAAGAGAGTATATTTTGTTTTTCACACCACATCACAAAAACAGAAACACAGTCCAAAGTATTTTCTTTTTTCCAACTGAGTTTCAAAGTTTCTCACTGCTAATGAGAAGCCCTGCCACCTGTTGTGTGGGCATGTTTCACTGAAGCACCTTTTGTTTATTCTTCCAGAAAAAGATGAGTAGCAGCATTGTGCGGAGGCTTGGCATCCCAGAATGCATCTTGCTGGTGACCCAGAGGATAACAAAGTACCCTGTGCTGATCCAGAGAATGCTGCAGCACACTAAAGGTTGGTTTTATGTCGGCCTCATCCGTCATCCATGTTTGTCCTGTGTATGTGCCGCTTGGGTGGCGGAAGTCAGCTCTGAATTAGAAAATCCTTCATAACCGCAGAATTTAATTGTAGACAATGTCGTTTATAAACTGAAACAGATGAGTATAATGCATTCAATTTTAGTATTTCTTCCCTCAGTGCAAGCTACAAGTGTGAATTTAAAATTATACACACACGGAAGGCAAATACATTCATTAGTGACTAGAAATTAAGTATAGTTAAGTATTAACTGGTCTTATTAATATATATTATCATGCATATTTTAATATGTTTGATTAGTTTTGGGATGCGTATGCTGTCACAGCATAGTTTGAGGTGTTAAATGTCAGTCATTGATCGTGTAAAGGTCAGCTTCATCTGAGGCATCGTCAGGCTGACATTGCCTGGAGTTGTCTATCTGAAACAACTTGGCAAATATGTTGAAACACATTTTCCAATGCAATGAATATTTAAACTATTTATCTCAATTATGATTTGTTGCCTCATTTTGTTCATAAGATTTTTTTCTTTCTAAGACTTCAGTTATTGTTGAATCCCTAAAAGCACCCAGTTGCAGTGTGTTTTAGTGTTGCCTCAGGAAAAGAGCTGGAAAGTAAAGTTTACATATTTTGGGAAAATGGAGACAGGTGTCGGATAGGTGTTTTTAGAATAACAGTTTACGCAAAGTTTCGGGAGGTGAAATATTTCACACCGTATTTATATCAGATTTAGAGCAGTTCTCATCAGCTGGCCTCCCACCGTGTACGTTCGCTCTAATCCTTCCCTTGAGCCTCTTTATAGTTCTGTGTGGGATGGGGAGCTCTGACTTAATCCACAGTGTGCTTAAAGAAGAGTCTTTCCTGCCAGCTCATATACACTGAAAGGAAGTTACACAGTATCCTCACAGTTTCAGATAATATTTTGCTGCTTTGGAGCATTTAAGCACAACAACCACATGAGTAAAATATTCTACTTTGGGGACAATATTACACATTGGGTCCAAAACACAAATTAGACAAAAAAAAAAAAAAGCAGTGTGTATATAATACATATTGAATTTGGGGTTTAGCTCAGCATGCAAACTTACAGTCTCTAATTGTATGTATTTACCTTTACAGAATCCTCAAGTGGATTTGATGGTTTCAGATCTGCAGCAGACCCTGATGTTTACGATGCAGAATTTTCACATACTATTTTGAACCAATTTCATTTGGTTCAACCCGTGTTGAGTTTAATAAGGCTTTTCCCAGCACAGTACAGCAAAGTTTTCTAGGGTTAAAGAACATCTGACTTGCAGGCAAACTACGAAACAAATATGTATTTAGCTAGGCATATATGGACAAGGAAGTTGTCTGAAGAAGAAAGTCACCCTCTGTCTCTTGTTTTACATACATATCAGGACCATTGACTGTGTAAACTATGGATAAATTATCTGGTCATGTGACACAGAAGTTTGTACAATGAGCCTTTGAAGTCCAATTTTGTTGCGCCACGTTGCAACGAGGAGGGACAAAGCTGTCAAAGACAATGGCAGAGCCAGTAGCTACCTGCAAGTCAAGCACGTTACAAGACATCTGGGCATCTGATTGGTCAGATTTATTACTCAATATACATTTACCTGATGCAATACAAAAAAAAAAATCATCCTCTGTACAATTGTTGTGGATGTAAAAATCCAACTAGACCACACTGTAAATACGTTTAATTCTGCTGCAAAGTTGGCACTTTTAACTTTGGAGTTAATTTGCTCTGTTTCGGAGCCAGCACCTAGTGGTCATTGGAGGAACTGAAACGAAACATACTTCCTGGATGAGCGCCAGGTAATCTAATCTGTAAAGAAGAGACCGAAGTGGAGTTGTATGGCCACGATGAGTACTACTGATAATAATACTAATAATAGTGAATAACATTATGTTTGTCAAACGCAAAAACAGCAACACAAATACCTCACGCTGGCTCTCAAGCAGGCTGTGGAGAGGTGGAAAGTTGATTTGGGTTTGTTTTGCTGCAGCAGGATCAGGGCATTGTTAATGCACATAGAGCAGCACTGGTTTTCTCACCTACTTTGTCGCAAGGACATAAATATTGATTTATGGAGATTTATAGAGTGTGTTTGGGGTTGTTAGTGCATGTGCAGAGATATGCAGGTTAAGACCTAATCACTGTTGTCACTGTCCCGTGTCAGCGAAATAATCCAAGAAAATATCACATACAAAACATCTGGACACCAGCTGACTGTGAATCACAAGACCAGCTGCGAGCTGGTCAAACCACATCTTCTCTATCCACATCTTACACAAAGCTCTGATGTTACAAAGGAATATGTAGCATTTCTGTTCAGTTTGCATTAAGGACTCGATAACCAAAAGTGTAAATGTTGTTGTGACACTTTTTACTTTTTTTTTTTTAAAAAAAAACATCATCCAACAAAAAAAAAAGTTTTAGTTGATTGTATACAAATGTGCATTTTGTTGCAGTGGAACATTTAAATGTCAGTACCAAAATACTACTTCATCTAGCATTGTGTATAAATACTCTAGTCAAGTTTTAGATTGTGTGTGTGTGTGTGTTTGTGTATCTTCTGAAATTAGCAGTGTCATGTGGTTGTCAGCTATCATCAACGTCCTGCACATGCTGTCTATTCGTTA
>JBAMYA010000018.1:19036173-19053314 GCA_037176975.1 Arrhamphus sclerolepis | reverse complement strand
TGTATATAAATAAGTTCTTGCAGTAAACCCTGTGTGTTTTCTTAAATGTGTGACTGCTACATCTTTACCAAACTTTGTCACGTTCCAAACGCAGAGAGCGAAGAGGACTACGAGGACCTGACGGAGGCTGTACGGTTGGTGAAGGAGGTAATCGCAGCGGTCGATAGCAAGGTGAACGAGCACGAGAAGAGACGTCGCCTGAAGGAATTTCACTGCCGCATGGACAGCAAGTCCATCATGATGCTGAAGAGTGGTCAGATTTTTGCCAGGGAGGACCTGCTGAGGAGGAGGCTGATCCATGACGGAGCGCTGCAACTCAAGAACATCCAAGGAAGACTAAAGGGTGAAGAAACGCTTCACCCTTTGCATTTATATATGTGCAAATGTCGGCATTTTTCCGCTCACTCCTTTGATTTCTGTTTATCTTCCAGATGTCCACGCTCTACTCCTGTCAGATGTCTTAGTCTTCCTCCAAGAGAAAGACCAGAAATATGTCTTTGCCATGCTGGTAAGTTCTTCCTGTCACATCTGCCTCTCATGCTCCATATTTTGATGTCTTTCCTTGCACCCTTTTTCTCCCTCCCTGCAGTAATAAAGATCTTATACGTGCTGCCAGAGAGTATGTTGTCATATTTTCCCTTCCCACTGTTGTTGCTGTTAGCATTAGCTGCCCTGCTTACTTTTCCCGCTGTGCAATAACGCTTGCCTCTTGCATGCACGCTAGCTGAACCTCATAAAGCTGGTCTGGCCCTGGGCCTTATACTCAGCTGTGATAAACCATATTGTTGTGAGTTGTTTTTCCCGTGTTTATATGGAGTCGCAGTTTGATGGCATGACACATGCTCCCTGTCACACATTAGGGGGGATGAAAACAGAGCCAGGCCTGCAGCAGAATCAACATGTCTATCAGTTTGTTGTTTTTTTTTTAAAAATGCTGATGGGCATGTTTGAAACTGGGCTGTTGACACTGACCAAATGGCTGTCATCCACTTCAAACTGAAGAGTTTTGCTTTGGGTACATGCCAGACAGGAGGTAGATCATTTACTTGTAAGAAAGTTTAGAATATATTTTCTGATTATCTTATACAGACCACAAAGGCTTTAATTTTTCTTTTTTTTGTGTGTGTGTGTGTTTCTAATGCCGTCCCTCTGTTTCTACAAATGGCCGCTGCTCTTGCTGAGCTACAGCGGAGGGATGCCTTACAGGATACCCACTTCATTTGATTTGAAATTTCCAGCATTGTCTTTGGATTTTGTTCTGTTTACAGACTTGGAAGACAAACAGAAAAAAATCTCAACCTTTTCTTTTGACCTCAGACAAGTGGTTTTGCAGGATGTGGTTGCAGCTGAAGAGTTTTGACTGGATGGAGCAGAAATCTAACAGCGGTTTTCTGGAGTCAGTCTGCTAAAATGTCTTTTACAGAGTTGGCAGCTTTTGCCTTATTTCTTCTTTCCCCTCATTGTGACACCTTTTTCTCCTTCTGTCATTCAGCTCCCCAGTTACTCTATAATCTCTCATTTGTGTTTAAAAAAACCGACCTTCCTTTTGCACGTGTCTCTCTTTCTGTTCCTTTGACCATAATTACCCCCCTCCCCTCCTGTTTTCTGGTGCTGTAACCCACCCTTCTTGTTTTTTCCATCCTCCCCCTTCCTCTGCTACATCTTGATCCTCCCACTGTCGTTTTTTTTTTTTTTTGTGTGTGTGTGTGTGTATGTGTGTGTATCCCTCCCAACTCTCCTCCCATGTTTGCCCCTATCAAACTCTCGTCTTCTTCCTCATCCCTCTGTCCCTGCAGGACCAGCGCTCCACGGTCATCTCCCTGCAGAAGCTGATTGTCAGGGAGGTTGCTAACAAAGAGCGCGGCCTCTTCTTCATCACGGCAGGCATTGAGAGGCCGGAGATGATGGAGGTCCTGGCCAGCTCCAAGGAGGAACGTAACACCTGGATGCAGCTCATCCAGGGAGCCATGCAGTCCATGTGAGTTAGATTTCTTTAGGTGTTCATTTTTGGGGGGTTTAGGCTTTTCAATATCCTACTCTTTAAAGAGTCTTTCTAAATCTATCTTATCTTTTAAGATAGATTTATTTACAAACATATTGGAGGTCTTGTGCGTGTTTCTCTGAGGCGGACTTATACAATATATAAATAAGTAAAAAAAAAAAAAGCTTTAAAAAGATGATGAAAAACACAATATACACAAAGAAATGCACAGTATACGCAGATATACTAAGGTGTCCGAATGGGCATAGCAGCATAATTATTGCACAAAAATCATGTATTGCACAGTTGAGGAGTGTTAAATATTGCACATAGTGAGTGTTGATATTATGGGGTGATGGTGGGGTGAGGTGTCACCTTCCCTCTGTAATGTCCTGTGCTGCTAGTCTGATAGTAGCTGGAGAGAAGCTGTTGTGGAGGTTAGCTCTGTGAGCGCTGATGCTCACAGAGGGTGAGCTGGGTGACATTGGTCCCGGCAGCACTGGGTGTATATGTTGTCCATAGAGGGGAGTTTGGATCCAACAACGTTCTCTGCCTCTTTGACAACCTGTTGCAGTGATTTCCTCTCAGCCAGGGTGGTGTCGCCGTAACACACGGCGATACCACCGATGAGGACGCTTTCACCAAGTCCTCTGTAGGCCGGGGTGAGGAGCTGGTGTTTAATGGCTTGTCTCCTAAAGTCCAGAATCAGTTCTTTGGTTTTGTCCATGTTGAGTATGAGATCGTCGTCATCTCCATGGACAGTGATTTATTTTTTTTAACCAGGTCTCTGTAAGATGACTCACCAGCCCCTCTGATGAGTCCAAGGACAGTGGTGTCATCTGCGTACTTAATTACCGCGTTATTGTCGTGTCAGCAGAGACATTTTTCTCCATCCTCACCACATGTGGTCTGTCTAGGATCCAGTTCCAGGTGGGTGTTGGTAGTCCCGGGTATCCCAGCTTTGCAGTGAGCTTAATCTGCCTCATTGTTGAAGCTGGATCTGTAATCCAGGAATAGAATCTGTCCATATGTGTAGGGAGTGTCCAGGTGCTGCAGGATGTGGTGATGTTCTATAGCCGCTGCATCCTTGGAGCAGTAGGCAAACTGATAGGGGGTCCACTGTAACTGGAACCACAGAGTTGATGTATTGTAGGACCAGCTTCTCCAGGCATTTCATGACGACAGATGTGAGTGCCGCAGGTCTGTAGTCATTTATCGGGGTGATGTTTGATTTTTCTGGTGGGGGGACTGGCAGTGTAACTGATCATTTTAAGATGCGGGAAAGTTTTCAGTGAGAGACAGATGTCAAAGGCGTCTGTGTACACCTCTCCCAGCTGTTCTGCACAGGTCTTCAGGACTCTCCGTGCCACATGGTCATGGTCCCACAGCCTTGCGGTTCAGCGTCTTAAAACCCTGAAGACCTGTGTGCATGTGTGTGTGTGTGTCTGTCACCTGGAGCCAGGTCTCCTCTGGACTGCAGGGGGTTTTCAGTGGAATGTCTTTATTTTGCTGGTCGAATTTGGCAAAAAAAATAAAAAATATTAAGGCAGTCTGGTGGAGGAGCATTACAGGTCACAGTACTGTTAGCATCCGTCCGGTCCTAATTGTTGCTGGAGTAATATGTTTGCAGTGTTGTTTTTCAAACTATGCGCTAGTCTTCTCAACCAACCAGAAGCTGCCCCTTTTCTGTAATTATAATACACAGTAGGATGTGACAGCGGACTGTGCTGTCAGGAGGATTAGCACTGCTCTACCTGCTGACGGGATGTACTCAGGGACAGTCTAATGCTGGATTGGCTTCAAGGGCAGCTCACTATAAGGAGAGGATTATTTGAGTGTAGCCAGTAGGAAGGAGAGAGATTTATTACTCCTTTTCACTCTCTTACAGCCTATCTTCTGTCAGAATACAAAACTGAGATCCTGCTATTGGCAGTAATTGAGATTAAAGCAAAATTAATACTCACACTGCCATTTGTATGAAAAAGCATATGGAAAATATCTGGCACACTCAGCATCCTACAGTGAAGTAGTCGTACACTGGTTCTGAATGAGATGAGCTTAAATTTAATATATAGGAACATTTCGCAGTTTCAACTTCATGAGATTTATAGTAAATGGAGACATAAATGATATGCAAATGTTCCCATTTTAAAAGGCCGAGACCAGCCTTTTTAAATTTTCACTACAAATAACGACAATGGTAAAACTGTTCTGTTAATCATGTATTTGATCAGCAGCTGAATGCTCTATTTAAAAAAAAAAAAAAACATAGATTTTTGTAGCTGAAATGCTACCTGTTTTTTCCTGCAGTAGTACATGGTGTCTGTCTGTCTTCTCTCTGACTGGACAGGGACAAGGATGAGGATGAAGGGATTCCCAGTGAGACCGAAGATGACAAAAGACAGTTGGAGAGCAAAGCCAGAGAGATGAGAGGTGAGAGAAACACATTAAATGTGTGTCTGTGCGAGCACAGTTGATGGTAACATGTGTTTTGCCCAAATACCATCAAATATCCCTCTTTCTCTCGGTCTTGCCAGATATGTTAAGGCAGAAGGATACTGAGATCATGTCTCTATTGGAGGAGAAGGTGAGGCTCTTCAGGGGGATGTGGGAGGGCCTGAATCCAGCAGAGGAGGCCTCCCGACAAGTCGAACCTTTCTTCAGGTCAGCCTGTAGCCAGGAGCCGCCGCAGGGGGCTTCCATCATGAAAGATGCCCTGCAGGAAGGTAAGACAGAAGAGGGGAGGATTTATAATGTATGTGCTGCAGATGCATCTTTCATTTTGCAGCAATGAAGCAAAATTGACTGACACGAATAGAGTGAGAGGAAGACAGAGAGCCCCTTATCTCAGCCTCCATCCACACTTTCTATGGTAAATTATGATAGTCATATCTAAAATGAACGCCTGAGGTTTTCATCTGTTAACAACACACACTATCATTTTTGTCGGCTCCAACAAATGTCACGCATGCTCAACCACCCACATCCCTGCTGTGTGTACAGACACAACATCGGTCCATGGAAACTTTTTTTTTTTAGTTTGTATGAGAAGACTCGAGAAGCACAACTATGCTGAGATGTCACCATCACAGCAGGCCCTCCTGGCAGTAAACAGGATGCACAGTATCACCAGTGGAAGTTGTGATTATTGACTGGACACCCCAAACTGGATGGATGGGATATACTCCATGGCTTTTCATCATGCAATAAAACGCATGAAAGAAAGAAATTCCTTTTTGGATCCAGTTTTATATGCCAGTATTGCCTGTATTGATTCTTCCATCTTCAGCCACCATTCGCATCACAGTTTAGGTTCATTTCCTCAACTGATTGTTTTTGAGTCTCTGTGTTAGGAGTTTTTTTTTAAATTTATTATTAATCTGGTCATAATTCTTAATCCTAAATTAGACTTTGGTAATCTGAACAAACATATAATTTTGCTAGAAACAGGACTGATTTGTTTGTCAAGAAAAAAAGTCTGTTTATCTTTTTCAGAAGTAATTGGCTTGGTGGGTTCAGTCTCAGAGCTCGAGACTGAACAGGGGGCAAAATCATTTGTGTTTCGACGTGGTTTTGGGGGGAAGCGCACAGAAAACATAAAAGGGCTCAAGATGTGTTTTTGAGATGTTGTTGGAGCTCAGCTTGGTGCTTTTGCAGTCCTGTTCAATTGTTTATGACAAGAAAGCACACAGGCTAAGAAGTGAACTGTGTATTGTGACAAAGACATTGAAATGTGGAGAAAGACAGACGGGTACAAGCCGTTCTCTGCCCATTAGCATCAATTTAAATTCAAACAGCTGATATTTTTGGAAGAATGAAACATAAGACAGCTGCATATTTTCTAAAGACAAGCTTTCGATTATTTCCAGAACTGTTGGTACTTTTTTTTTCTTTTTTCTTTTTCCAGGTTATGAAAGAGTTGCTTGGCAAAAACATGACCCTTTCTGCATTCTCATCAATTACTTATTCCTTTGAAAAATGTACAAAAAATAAAATTTGCAGCTTATGTGATTGGCTTGCATTTTGCAGTCGAGTATTAGCACAAGGCACAATGTGATATGTTGTGGTTTGTGTGTTTGCATTTTAAATGATACACACAACAAACGGTGAAGGAGTTGTGTTGCTGCTGTGGTCAGAGCTGCATACAGAAGTTTCATACTGCTGCTCTTGATTTCTGAGTTGCTGCAGGCAAACAGTGTTTTACAAAAACATGAAGCTGGTTGAAAATACCAGGGCTTGTTCTACAGTTTTCAGGCTTACTAACTATGCAACAGAAACAAAAATAAAAAGAAACATGCTCTGCTGTTCTAATGCGGGATAAACGTGTGAAAAAGCACTTCAGCTACGTCACCACAAAACGTTCTTTCACCTGGAGCATAAACTGACTATGTTGGATATGTGAATTCATCTGGGTGATGTCATTTCTTCTTCTGAAGTTAGTTTTGCAACTTTGATTCCAGAGATGCATCTCCTGTATTTTCTGAAAAGCTGACATCAGTACATGCCATTCCAGAGTTTACGCACATTTATACTTGTAAATATGTTTAAACTTTTATCAAAAAAGCACTGTGCATCAAACAGGTTTTCAATAGTTGCTTAGCAACAGAAGCCAGTACCAGGTGGCATACAGACGTGCCTGCCAGCGTTCATGGGCGCAGAGCTGGACTGTAACGCAGTTAGCTTGGATAATTCACTTACTGACCTGCACAATAATGTTTGTGTGTGTGTGTGTGTCTACATGACAGTGGAGACGTTACAGACGCTGGTTAATGGCAGCCTGGGGGGAGCGATGGCCAGCGTCCATGAGGGAGGAGGCGCCGGGCCGGTGTGTCTGCCCCGTCGGGCTGAGACCTTCGGAGGCTTCGACAGTCACCAGATGCACAGCAGTAAAAGTAAGACTGTCGTTCTGGACCTGTGCTGATGTCCGATTTGTGCAGTCCTCTTTCATGGTCCGTTCCTGCAACAGTGAAACACACAGAACTGGCGCCTGCCTGTCATGCTAAGTCCACTGGCTGCAAATGAGTGTGTTACACTGCATAAAGCGCAGCAGCATTTTAAAACTACACATTTAGTCTTTCACTTTCAAGCACTTCAAACAGCAGGCACCACACCCAAGACTTCTGAGAGGGCTTCTCCCCAGTAGATCACATAGCTTGGAATGAGCTTTAACAGCAGAGCTTGAGGCATCCTGAGGGAAATGTGGCCTGAAGCATGTCTCTGAAATGACTGACCACAAGCTGATAGTGTTGCAGATATTGAGCTGTAATAGGTCTCTAAATGTGCTGCAGGGTTGAAGAACAGATACCAAACAGCATCAGTTTGATGCTTTTTTTGTATTACCTTTAATTTTGTTTGCTAAGCAAATATAACAAATACAAACACTACACAGTCAAGACAGTCAACAGGTGGGTGATGGTAAAAATGTGTGGATCAGTGAACTGTTAGTGTAGTCATTAGCAGCAGTGATGCGGGCGAGGGCAAGAATGAAAAGGAAATTGTACCGCAGTGTAAATAAAAGAACACAGGAGAAGTAAAGCATAAGGAGAAATTAAATTAAAATTTTGAGGTGAGTCTGTGGTTCATAACCATTGAAAGATGATGATATCAGGCAGTCTGTCACTTTCTGAAAACCTGATAACTGTGGCTTTGTGGTTACATTACTTCACTGTTACTGGCTGATGAAGGTTAATGGTTCTGAACAACTGACATACAAAGCATGAAGAAAAATGTATCAAACGTGTTAATACATCATAGAAAGTGAAGAAAAAAGGACTATTAAGCTGTTCAAAAACAATACCAGTGTAGTTCGGTCAGTAGGTAACTCTCATTTAAGGAGAAATGTAGTAAATACCACACATGCTGGTTCTTCTCGTCATTTATTCTAAGTAAAATGGGTCGTTCCAGACATTCCATTCCAGTATACTTTCATTAACATGTTGATTGGAGAGGTGAAAACGTACAAAAAAAATTTAGAAAATGATGATCTCAAATACGGAAGTTAATGCCATTTTGCCATTCTTCCATCTATGCGAATGGTCGTTCTCCAAAGACTACCAATGATCATCTCCAGGGTGATCAAACTTACCTGTGACTACTGGACAATCAGAGAACATCTATGTGAAGACAAGATATACCAGCAAGAAGCCCCCACAAGGTCCCATTGATGAAAGAACAATTTCTGCTGAAGAGGTTACAATTTACCAAAGAACGAGAAGAGAAATGGAGCAACCAAACACTGAAGACAGTGAAGCATGGCAGAGCAAGCATCATGATATGGAGATGTTTCTCATATTGTGACGTCAGGTCTACTTATCACATACCAGGGATCATGGATCAGTTTGAATACATCAGAATACTTGAAGAGGTCATGATGCCTTAAGATGAAGAGAAAATCTCCTTGAAATGAGTGTTTCAACAGGACAATGACCCCAAACACTCCAGTAAGCAGCAGCAACTTGGTTCCAGACCAACAAGATGAACATTATGGAGTCCAGTCCAGTCCTGGACCTTGATTGAATGGAAAACTTGTGGGATGACATCAAGAATGCTGTTTATGAGGAGAAACCAAGAACTGCAGAAGAATTGTGTAACATAGTTCAATCATCCTGGACTGGAAGATCTGCTCACAGGTGACAGACGTTGGTGGACTCCACGAACACAGATGTGGAACAGCTCTCAGAAACAGCAGTTATACAACTAAACATTAGTTCAGTGATGCACAGGAAAGATAAATATTCAACAATTTCTCAGTTTATACTTTAAATGTTTGAGTTTGGAAAGAAGAATGCAGATACTGCTATTTTTTTTCTCTCTTTTTTTTGGAACAGCCTAATATTTTTCTTCACTTTCTGTAAATAACAAATTTGGTCAATTTTATTCATGTTTCGATTTGGAATAGAAAGTGCGATGTGTTTCTAATATATTTGTGTGTTGTATGATTTTTGAGCTTTTCTCGCTTTTTCTTTTTTTTTGTGAACACTGCTTTAATTTTAAACTCTATTAACTAGAAAAACTGTTAACTACAATTTCATTATTTCTGCTGAACTGCAGAGCATCACTGTGTTGTAGCTTTTCAAAGTCATTTTCATGTATGAGATCACATATCAAAATGTCATCGGAAGAAGTATTAAATTATAATTTTTATCGCTTATTTCATTATTTTTCCCAATTTGCGAGCTGAAAAGGTTTGAAAAAAAATAAAACCAAGTAGTAACTCAGTGAAAACACAATTGATTTTCCTCCAATTGGGTGGATGTGGACCAGCTTGAGGTTGCTGTCCGCGTATCGACCAGCCTGTTAAAACGTGTCTGAAATGTTATTGCCTCCATCACCTGACTTTTGACACTAAATGATGCATTTTAGCTTTCAGCTTGCTTTAAGATGAGCATTGTTCTTGTCTTGAGGTGGGCTGACTGGTGCTTCTCCTTTGATTTCCTTTCTTTCAGGTGGAGACAGAGATGAGAGCGAGGACATGGCGGGGGATCTGCGCAGGACAGAGTCTGACAGTGTTTTGAAGAAGGTGCGCATCTCAGCGTCTTCTTGACTTAAAAGATCCCTCCCACCCACACATGCCCCCACCCCTGTTTTCAGAAAGAGCCTGGGTGCATTTGTCCTCTTAACATCAGTAACACTAATAAGATACATTTAGCACCGTCTACCCCCTCCGGTGAATTAGCCTCTTGGCCCTTCCTGCCTGGTGCTGTTGCCACGGGCGACCATCCTCTGTACAATTATCCAATAGTGGATGGAAATGAATGGGTCACGTTCAAGCACTGCTATTAAAGCTCCGCCCTCACAGTCACTCACATATGCAGCAGATGAGCTGTGCACAAAGTTGTCTTGAGCGCTGCAGGACTGCTGTGTTTCTGTTATTATCAGTCATGCATAATCACAGCCACAGTTAGATCATACAGCGCAGCCACATGCACCCCTTTAATTGTGTTGGCGCAGCAGTATGTACAGTACATAACTCGGTACATGCTGCGCACACACAGACACGCCGGCAGATGTGTGCACGCGAGGGCCTCAGTGCGCTGGAACTGTACTCAGTGTGTGCTAATGTCTGTGCAGGGAGGAAACGCCAACCTGCTGCAGCTGCTGAAGAGGAACAGTGAGGTAACTCCACTTCCTGTCTCTAATTCACTTAAAGCCACTGTTGACATGGAAACGGTCAAAACTCAATGTCAACATCATTGTTACCGGCATCAGCTGAACTTGCACTAAAATTGCAGATGATGTATTAGCAGTTACATGTGTCATTTGAAACAGTTTAAGACCAAAACAGAATTGCTCAAAGAACCAGAAAGTAAATGGCAAGACTGTAAGAAGGAACAGTTCTCACCAGGATATGACAGTAAAGTTCACACCAATATCACATAAATGTTAGACAGAGCACCTTTTGAAAACTTAATGCAATACCACACACATGAAATCCAGGTTTCCCAAAAGATCTGCAGTAGTGTTTCTGTGAATCAGCTCTCCTTCTGTGCAGTCCGGCCCCCCTTCCCTCTGGTTTTAGTACAAACTGAGTTGTGTCTTTCTACAGTCCAGATGTGCGGTTTTGTAAAAGCTGTCTTGCATGGATCATTTTTGAATGCTCTGTTTGAGACAATAAAATGCCACATCAAGGCAATTTATTACTGTATTTATCTAAAAATGTACTTTAAAATGTATGTTAGATGAAAGATGGCTACCGTACAGTGATAGGTTTTAATTAGCAAAGACGAGAGCAATAATCAGTTCAGCATTGGATATTTTTTAGCTTGACCGTAGTGGAGCATTTTGATGTCTGTCATATGACACTTTTATTTATTTTTTCCTCTCCAAACAGCAGGTCCTACACAGTGTCTCCAACCTGCATCTTCTGCTCAGCACTCTGCAGGTAAGCTGGCTCCCATACAAAGCACCTGTGTGCTCCAGATCACAGCTGACACTGGCAGCACTGGGAAGCTTTTTGCTGTTTATGTGAACTTCAGGAATTATCCATCTTGTTTTGTTTTTTGAAGAAAAAGGGAGTGGGGGGCGTTGTCTTAATTGTGTGCACATATACATGAAACAATGATGGATGAGTAAATAAATACCATCTTGAGTGACCAAAGAGAGTGTGTCTGACCCATCCCTGTGGCTCTGTCCACCCAAGGCGGTGGTGGTTCAGCAGGACAGCTACATCGAGGAGCAGCGGCAGGCCCTGAGTGAACGCTCCTCCTCGTGCACGTCTCTGTCACGGCAGTCCTCGCGGCCCAGCTCGCTGATTGAACAGGAGAAGCAGCGCAGCCTAGAAAAGCAGCGGCAGGAGCTGGCGTCCCTGCAGAGACAACAGGCAGCTCACGCTGAGGAGAAGAAGAGGAGGGAGAGGGAGTGGGAGCTCAGGGAACAACAGCTCACTCAGAGAGAAGAACTGGTGCACTTACAGGTAACGGCTCCTACCGGTTTTGTTCCTCATTAGCTTCTAGGCAAATGCACTTCTTTAAATACCTGCTGCCGTTTATATTCCAACAGTGGGGTGGTTTCGTACTAGTGACTCACGTGTTGCATCGTTTTACCTGATAGATTACAAGATGGATTACAACCCTTTGCCAACTGTTCCAGAGTTGCTGCAGATTTGAAAATTCCATAAACGTCTTCTATAAGTTTCCACAACAATTTATTCATTTTAACGTTTTGCGCTTTTGACCGTCCACACTGAATCCCATAGCAGCGGGCTACTACTTTTTGGTAACTTTCTCTTCAAGAGCAGCTGCCAGAGGGCATCACTGCCTTTTGAGCAAACCAGAGCTGATTTCTGTGCAGAACAATCTCTTGCATCCTTTTAGAGAAGGCAAATGTCACATCCACAGATTATGTACAGATGAGATTATGGGTGCTAATTTGCCTGAATAGATCTGACAACTTCTGGCAGTCAGGGGTCTGAGAGGACCAGGAGCAGCGTGGTGGCTGAATGAAAGAGGGGGCTTCTCATGTAGGGTCTCATTTCTGTGAGAAACGCTGCAGCAAGCATTTAACAGGAAACACAGCCACCGGCCTCTTTGTCAAAAATCAAATCAAATCCGTTGTGTCCAACAATTCAGCAAAATTGACAAAGAAGGCTTTAGATTTAACCTTGTGATAATATTTGGTGTTATTTTTGTGCCGAAATGAGAATCTTGAGTTGATTCATGAGCTTAAGGGTCAGAATCAAATTGCATGAGATATCAAGATTCCCACTCCAAAGTCACGAGCACATTCAATTTTAAACAAGTGTGGGCTTTATTGAAGCGTATAGCCAGAATGTGACCTTTTTTTCATTTATCAGTGTTTCCAATAATGCACCACATTTGTTAGACATAATGAATGATGGTTTCTTTAAATCATTCTTATTCTGCACTATTCAGTTTTTCACTGATGTTTCATTGAAATCCTCAGGGACACCAGTTACAAGACACTTGAAATGTGCAGTGTAAAGGAGCAGAAAATGGAAATACTCAAGTGAAGCAGAAGTTCCTTAAATGTAATGTTTATTTGAATAGACATTTGAGACGACACTACATTATTTGCTCTGCACCAGTGAAGTCTTGATTTTCAATTTTTCTTTTCCTTGCAGTCAATACTGGCATTAAGGCAGAGTTAATTTGCCTCCACAGAACTGAGTAGCATTCTTGGTTTCATTCAGTACCTTTAACTGTGAGTTGGATGAAGCAAATGATTTCACATGGCCTTGAATGGGTTTTTAACAATCAGACACTCAGCTTGTCATTCACTTTGAGATATTGGACTTTTCTACTAGCCTAAAGAGCTTAAAACACTCTCTAACATCTCCCACTAATATAATTTCATTAAATCAATCACTGCATCTCCCAAACCCTCTGCAGGAGGAGGAGATATTGAAACTGCAAAAGGCGGTGGAGGATGAGAAGCAGGAGCTGCATAGTAAGAAGGAGGACTACCAGAAAGACCTGGAGAGGCTGAGGGATGCACAGAGGAAGCTGGAGAGGGACAAGGAGGCTGTGAGGCGGCAGTTCGACAAGATGGAAGAGTTCCGTCTGTCTGAGGTGAGCGTTGACACCAAAAACATTCTGCTGAATCCTCCAGCAGTGTTCGTGTACATGGATGCTTTCAGCAACAGCTTGAACTTTGCAAATTCCAATATTTTTTTTTCCATCTTCTTTTTAAAGGTCTGACCTGCCAGCTGTAATTTTCTTTCAAAAACTTTAATAAACTGCACAGAAATAAATGATTGTTTGAAGTTTTTTAATTGCTGTGAAAAAATACTAACCAGAAGTGACTTCCACATTTTCTTCAAAGCTGCACCAGGTAACTAGCAGGTTACTGAATTTCCCTTTAGGGATTAATGAGAGTACATTTTTAACTCCTCTGTCTGCTGTTAGAGATGCCGATAATAATGTGCTCCAGGTCCTTGGACAGAGGACTTTATTCAAAATTCAACTGAAAAGGAATTGTATCCTTATTTTTTACACCAGATCACAGACTCTAAACCTTTTTTCCTCTCTATCATTTCACGTTGTTTCAAAATGTCAAAACCTATTGGAGAACATGCACTGCCACACACACACACACACACACACACACACGCACACATGAATCTGTGGCCTAAATAAAATAAGTACCTGAGCCGTCAGATTAAGTATGGAGATGGATATGACCTCCAAGGACCAGATGTGTGTCATGAAACTGATTTTCATCAGGTCGAAAAAGTTCTGCTGCTGCATCACCTGATTTATATTGCATATTTGGTGTCAGGGATGTGTCACATTTGCTGAAAACCAGTCAAGGAATTGGTGCTTCACTTGTCCGTATCTGTGTGTGAATACTTCTCTATTTCCAGCGGCCATAATTCGCTTACACACCAGTACTTGCTCACAGATGCCCTCGCCAGCTGATGATGTGCCTAACCGATCTGCTTGTCCTTTCAGAGAACACCATCTACAACATCGGATGAGTCCCTGTTCCTCGGCAGCTCCCAGTCTCTGGAGCTGGACCCGCTGGAGCTTTCCTCGTCCTCCTCGTCCTCCCTGCCGAGGCTGCAGCCGCAGCGGTCCAAGACCAAAGGGAAAGGCCTCAATCCCTTCACGTCGTCCTCCACTAATCTGAAGGGCAGCGAAGCCAACAACCAGACC
This sequence comes from Arrhamphus sclerolepis, assembly GCA_037176975.1. Lineage (NCBI taxonomy): Eukaryota > Metazoa > Chordata > Actinopteri > Beloniformes > Hemiramphidae > Arrhamphus > Arrhamphus sclerolepis. The sequence goes on along the minus strand of JBAMYA010000018.1, from coordinate 19,039,220 downwards.
TCAAAGAGCTTCCTGCAGCTGGGCAAGAACAAAAGCAAAGAAGGGAAGGAGAAGAAGAAGAAGAAGAGCAAAGGGGGGAGCCCTCAGACAGCAGGTAGAGAATGTTGAGGAGCAGGCAGCGCATGGATTCAGTTGAATTATTCAGTGTCTTGCAGTGACTCAGCAGGTTCAGTTGGAGTGTTTTGTTGTCAAGGACGTTTCACATCAGTTGAACAATGTTTGCTTTTTATTGAAAAGAACATGTGTGGTTAAACGGATGACAGGAGATAAAGGACAGAAATGATTGTTATGGGTCTTCAGCTCTTTGCACAAAGACAAATTGAACCCACATATGAGTGCAAAGTTCAAGCTCTGCTGTTTTTTGTTTGTTTTTGTGCATAATCGGTGTTGACATGTTAAACTGTGTGATCGAATGTACGCTGAATTGGGTATATTTCAGGCATCATCGGGGTAAGCACACCTCAGGCTGCTGCCATGGTGCCAGCGGCTTGAAAGTCAACAAACCATGTCTTTGTAGTCCTTTGGGCAGTGAGACACAGTCATGTTGGAGTTGAAACTTCCTTCCCCAAACCAAGTTGGAACCACAATGTTGTCCAAAATGTCTGCTTAAGTGTTAAGATTAACCACAAAAAACACCCCCTAACGTTATCCCTCTAACAAAAAAAACTTCACAGTTAGAACAGAAACATTTTCCCACAATCACCATTAAACCCAGACTCGTCCATCTGTGATTTATCTCTCCTCTGCTTTACATCTCTCCATATGACATGTGGCATTGGACTTGATGTAAGGTTAACACACAGCTGCTCAGCCATGGAAACCCGTTCCACCAAGCTGCTCTAAGGCGACCCATTTTATGTTTAAATGCTCTGGGTCTCTGTGAAACATCCAGAGATAACTTGAATTGCCTGAATTCAACAATTAAAATGCGTGTAACAGCCCAGTAACCATATTTTTCATGTCCCTATACTTCCAACATTGGAATTTAATGGCTACATGTTAGTTATTTTCATGTACATGAGAAGAATTAGCGGTGGGGGGGGGACCCGAACCTGAAACCCGAAACCCTCACCCGCTCCCTGGGCACCGCACTGTGGCAGCCCACCACTCTGGGTCTAACAGCCCAGATGGGTCAAATGCGGAGAAGGAATTTCCCCATGAGGATCAATACTAGTATATATAAAAAAAAGTATTTCTGGGTGTTTTTATGCAGAACTGCCAATAATAAAACACGTTAACACACTTTCAGCCCTTTTAAGTAAATTAATCTTTAACACAAGGCAGAATCCAGCTTCTTCTGTGAAACTAAGAAAGGGAAAATTCAAGGAAAAACTTCCATTTTTATTTAAAATAGAAATCCCCATTGTCTTCAACATCCCTGAACTTCAACTCTTTCAGAAACTTTGTGTTTTTGTCGTTAGAAGTTGGTTAATATTATGGTTCCAGCTTTGGTTCTGATTAGAACCATCTGAACCCTCAGATCAGCCTCTGGCAAACGTTGGGGTACATGTCTGCACGAGGCCAAGACCAGTTTTCAGAAGTCTTCATTGGGGGAATCATAAAGGGTTTGGAAATGCAGAGGCAACGGACATGTTTAAAAAAAAAAAAAAGAAAAAAAAAGATGAGTCTATCCTGCAGGGAGCCACAGAGAAACAACACTACCGACATTTATTATTGAATGACGCTGAACTTTAACTCGCCTCTAAATTCTGCTTCTCGCTCTTGTTTTGGACCCTCTCAGACCTGCTCAGTATTGAACGCAGGTCACTGAGAAGCTGCACACATCTGCTGCATTATTAAATTAGTCAGGAAAGTGAATTATTCAGCTGTCCTGCCTTTCAGGTGCAGCGGGAAGAACCCGTTGAGCGCAAGTTTTTGAAATGAGCCGTGTGTTTTTTTCTGTATTTGAACAGCTCCCCGCGATCACAGATCAGAAAGGCGGCAGCGCAAACGAGCAGAGGACGGCCGGGTAGCGCACTGATGTTAAAGAGCTGCAACATATGAAAGCACAAACACATTTGTAGATACAGTGTGAAGTGATGGCTGTGATTTTGAGCTCTGAGCTAAAATCGGCCACATTAAGCAGCTCGCTGACGCAGCTCTACACGCTTCTTTAATGGATCTCTGTGGCGGTTTCACGGCGGTCCGTGTGGAGGCGGGCCGCTCTCTAAACTTCAGAAGTCCTCTTTCATAATGCTGACACTCTCTCCTCTCCTTCCTTGCAGACCCCCAGCACGTCTCAGAGCCTCCTATGGATGGAGAGATTTTCTTCTGCTAAGAGAGGCTGCTCTCACCTCCTCCTCCTCCTCCTCCTCCTCGTCTTCATCATCATGAGGACCCACCACGCCATTCTGATGCTCACAGCCAAGCGCATCCCTCTACATGCAGTACTGCGCTTAACCACCAAGCTGTTTGCACCATCTTGAAAAGGCTTTTAATTCATTTTCCACGTGCAAGAAAAAGCTGAAAATTATATTTTGAAGTGCTTTTAGTGTCAGAGGAAGAATAATTTAGGGGTACTGGATGTTGGGATTCATCCATCACCACTGTTGGACATTTTCTGTCCAAAAACCCGGTTTTGTTTTCAAAGATTTGGTTAAAATCTCTTCATTATTTTTTATTTATTTTTACTTTCTTTTTCTTTTCTTTTTTTAACAAATCGGCCAGCCCACGGAAAACTGCCTCTCGAGCTCTAACAATTATTCCAGAGGCTTTGCTGACATTCTTTTCATACAGGAGCAAAAGCCTTTTCCGCATGACTTCAAGGACGCGGCCCAGTCCAAATACCAGTCAGAAACGGATCTGAATGCCAGCGGAGTCCATGTGGCACCGGAAAGTCCTCACTGCTAATCATATTCATTAACTGTTAATTGAAGACTGAAACCACCAAAGGGAATTTGTGTTGTCCTGGCAACACATCTTTGTCCAAAAAAAAAAAAAAAAAAAAAAAAAAAACCCCGAAACATTTCCAGGGCTGTTCCCATTTTTTCCCCCTCAAACGGGAAACCCTAAAAGAAAGAAAAAAAAAAAAAAAAAAAAAAAAGTGT
>JBAMYA010000018.1:19009206-19026246 GCA_037176975.1 Arrhamphus sclerolepis | reverse complement strand
TCAGCGCCTTGCGTTGTCACTGAGAAGGGCGCTGCTGCCATCTAGTGGATCAGAAGACTAATATTTATTCAGCGGCTACGCGTTGCATCATGACGCAATTGACGTCTATAGACGTCAATGGCAGTCAGTGAGTTAAGGATCACAAGTCATGTGATTTTGGGAGCAGTCGCCATGGTGGACACGGATACCACTGCAGATATATATTATTTAGTTCTTTTTGTATTGCTTGGCTCATGTTTCAAAAACATCTAAAATAAAATGCTGGCTTGATTTATTAAAATATAAAAACAAGAACAATAATAACACTTCATCAGTAATAGAAATGGCTTTTTATTTATAGATAGAGGTCATCCATCACCTCTGTGAGCCTCCAGACACCACTGACTGGCTGCCCTCTATGAACCTAGGCCTCAACAAGGTTCGACCAGCAACCCCAACAAACCTGACCCAGCAGAACAGACCAGGAGCAAACTGGAGGCAGCATTTTGAAAGTGCCACCAGAATAGTGTCTTCTCAGCAGATGCTGCACACAAGTGCACGTGAACCTGTGGAGGACCACATGCAGCAGCCAGGGACAGAGCAGACTGAGATCTGGCATCACAATTGTTGATATGAAATAAACAGAACTTGGAGTTGAAAATTGAGTGCTAGCTTCTGACGTTGGAGAGGTATTGTTTAAAGATAATGATGAGAAAGTTGATTTTTATACAGGCCCGTCTGCATTCACCACATTGATATTGGTTTATGTCCCAGACCAAGAGTTAGGCATTAAGCGTTACTGCTTCATTGGAACGCATTTCAACAGGTTGTCATGGTAGCGATGAAGCTTCATTGAAATATACCAGTACAGGACTGGTTTATAGATTCCCCCCCCCCCCTTTTTTTTTTTTGGCATATAGATTATTTTTTCCTCCTCCTTTTTGGCGTATACGTTCAGTACATGAAACCCTTCAGACCAGAACCTCTTCTTCATGTCCAGTCTTCATCCTCCAGGTGTTCCTACATCCACAATCCACAAACTTTCCTTTGATTCATCACAAACGGTACAGAGATTCCCTTCAAACCCAAATCCTTTTTTCAAGAACTCACCAACTGGGTAAATTTTATTCATAATTTTAAAATGTGTTACATTTACCTTTGGTGGAATTGGCCCTTTATCAAAACACTTTTGAGCTTCTTCCAACTTATTAAGAGTTTCTAAGTTAGTCATGTGTCTTTTAACTTGCATTTTATAGTTACAAAAAACTGTGGATTTAAATTCTTCTTCAAAAAACTTATTGTTACCTTATTGTTACCTTTGCATTAAGATTATATCCTTATTGGCAACACAGGAAACACATTTGTAAATATTGTAAAGTGTTTCAGATCAGATGAATTAGCAGTGATGGGATTGCTTTACATACCTTGTTAAATTCAGCGAGCAACTAATTTTAAACTTATTGACGAAGGTTAGAAAATCAATAAAATGTCCTCTCTCATCAAGCAGCTCAACTTACAAAGTATATACCCTTCTCAAACCATTTTTCTTTGAATGTAGATTTTCTATTTATTTTTATTACCCTGTTGTTCCAAAGATTTGAATTGTGGGGTGAAAAGTTGCGGGAAAATTTTCCAAAAAAAGAAAAATCTGTTTGTAGAAATGAAGTGACTTGATAGGAATCTTATTTACTTCAGAATCACATTTCGAGTGAAATTCAATTTCTAGCGAAAAGAGATCTTGGGCTATGAAACCATAGAACTAGGATATAAAAAGCAGGATTTTAAACATTTAATTTTTAACCAGTGACTCGAAATCTAAAGCTTCAACACCACCATTCTTGAAGTCCTTAACCAGTGGAGACCTTTTATTATAGTGTGTCTTATTTCTCCATATAAAATCAAAGATAATGGAATTTACTTTATTAATATTACTGTCTAAGATATAGAGTGAATGGCATGGGTACGTGAATTTAGAAACACCATCTACTTTTGATAAAAACACTCTTCCAGGGACGGTAAGATCTCTACACAGCCAGAACAAGTGATTCTTTCATTTCTATCATCCGTTTACCTTCTCTCCCTCATCTTCTCTAGCTCCTTCAGCCGCAGGCCGGTGCAGCATCGTTAGGTGCGCCACCTACTGTAGGGGAGTGTGTACTGAATGGGAACACCTCTCTGCCTGTTAGCCGTGCGTAACGGTGCGTAAGACATAACTAATCGATAGCAAGTGGTGTTTGGCGTGACACGATGGATAGCTCAGATAGTTGAACTATACACATAGTGAGAAATCGGAGGTATGGCGTGACAGCGCGTGAAGACAGTCAATTGCGTGTGTCTCACTTTCATTGCATGAGAGTTGGAATCCCACGTGATCAATAAACCCGGCGCTAACATACCTGGTGTAGCTGGCGGTTAGCAAAACTAAGAAAATTACAAAGCTCAAGTCAAATAAAATGAGGAGACCGAACGGAAGCAGAAGAAACCAAAATATATTAAAAGCCACAAAGGAGAACTGAACAAAACATGGATTTGAAATATGAAGGATAAATTAAACAAATGAGATGTATTTTGGTGAAGTTGTGCTCACTGACACAAAGAAAATATTGAGTGACAGCAGTGCTTACTTCTTGAGCTGTTTGACTAAAAATAAATATTTAAGTTAAAATGGATTCAGAACATTGATACTCACTGAATATCAATGGGATTTTCATTTAATGTAAGACACCATAATACAGGCTGCTGCCTGCCATGCAGACTTTGCTTCTGTCTGCTGTTCTCATGTTTTATGTTCTACTGTTTTCATGCAGTAGGTTTACAGTGCTACTGTTCTTTTAGTTTAACCAGGTTTGCAGGACAGCACTCTGACTCAGACGTACAGAAAGAAAATAATACTAAAATATTTGCAGCTGCATAATAATTAAACAGCTTGAAGGAAAAATAAGTAACTTGTAATGACTGACAGTGCTTTACTGGAAGTGCCCTCTGAGCTAATGAACTACGTGGCCTGCTATTTTTCCATTCTTTGTGCTGAAAGTGCTTTCTCAACTTTTACTTCTCACTTTCTCAGACGCGTCAGCCAATCGTGACAAAAACAAGGTCAATATTTCATATCACATTTCATGAGAGGAATCCTAACCATGTCCACACCTCAGGCAATGTGCTTCTACTGAAACTTGCCACCTAATGATGGAGGTGATGGAGGTGCATCGCCATAAAAAAATGTTGTTTGACTGAAGAAAATAGGCTACTACCATTGAAGTGAAGGACCATATTAAACCTAAAGGATGACAAAAGGATTTTTGAAGTTTAAATTGGGGACTCCCAAGGTCTATAGATGTAAAGCCACTAGATCCTCAAATCTTGGCTGAATGTGGAAGTTTGGCTAATCATGACCGACAGTCAGGCTTGTTGTAACCTGGACTGTCTACTACACTGTGCTAAAAATTAATTAAAGTTAAAGTATTCTTTCTCTGCAGAATTTCAGAGCTTCCATAAGCTTCCAGAATTTGATTGACTCAGTGATTAAAGTCGGTTGTCCCATCCAGAAAGTTGATGGATCAAGCTCTGGCTGTGCCGACGCATTCTTGGTCAGGACACTGAACATCACGTTGCTGCCAAAGTACAGTTCAGAAGCCTGGATGAATTCATCCTCACTGGACCTCAGTGAGACACAGGGAATCATTCCTGCTTTTTGCCATTTTATTACATATATCATTTTTTTAAATATTTTTCTGGGGATTTAATATATTATAATTATGAGGGATGGGTGTGATTCTCAGATTCCCGTGCACAGGACCCAAGCGGGTGATGGATACTGGATGGATGTATATGATTCTTTTCTTTATAGTATGTGGCTTCCTCTGATAGTCTGAAAACACGACTGATTTGGGATTCTTAAGTTTTGTTTTTTTTCAACATGTTGTGCACCTGAAATGTGGCTGCAGTGCACAACAGCTTTCATTGTATAATTTTTCAGCTACTATGGTTATTGTTAACATGGCATTTGCTGCGTGGGTGCACCACGAGCCAAGATATGGTCCATATCTTGATGAATGTCATGTTTCCATGACAACTGCTCTGAAGCAACACAACAACTATATGTTTTGACCTAGAGTTTGGCTTTTTTTCCCCCTGTAGTGTTTGAACTTAACTAGGCTAAGTAGACAGTTTTTAAATGAACCTTGACTGCAGCTGGAAGTCTTTTGCCCAAAAAAACAGTTGCTTTCTTTTGCAATGTTTGTTTATGTACTCCTTTACCACCCACAATGCTCTGTCCAGGTGTCTACTGAAGTCTTTTTGTTTTGTTTTTTCGCTCAAACATGCTGAGTCCAGGCCATAGTTAGGTTGAATGGGGGTTGGGGAGCTTTCAAATCACAAACAAGACTGCATCAGAGTTCACAGCTAGCTGTACTGCCATCACCTCTTCAGAGAGGCCTCAGTACAGCTGTTTTTGGTGCGTGGTCGAGTGCAGTTGCTGTGTTCACATTGACCCAACTGAACTGCACTCTTGCCCACAGTTCCTTTGGGCTGACCTAAATAGTTCCAGTGTAAAATCTCCCTTACTGCTGGAGTAACTTAGCAATCAGGGTGACTGTGCATAGTTGTCTCAGTTGTCTCCTTGTGACCCTGTGATAGACCGGCAACCTGTTCAGGGTATACTCCACCTGTCGTTACAGCTGGGATTGGCTCTAGCCCCCCGTGACCCTGAAGAGGATAAAGCAGGTATAGATGGATGGATAAATGAGCTCTCTCTCCATTCTTTGAACCAGGAACCTAAATTGGAAACTAAATCGTACTGGTGTCAAGAAGATTGTGGGAGAAAGAGAACGATCATGAAGTTGTAGGACTTTTTGAAGATTGCCCCTGTTCTTAAGGACTTCTTACTTTATTTAATGAACCAGAGGAATACATCAACTTTACTCTTGACATTTTAATTCTATCCTCAAAAAGTGAAATAAAGAAATGGCTTTTATCCATTACATGACTTTTCTACTTAATGGTAATCCTACAGTGTGGAGATGAGGTGAAAATATGATCACAGTTTGACCTCTTGCCAAAAATGAACAGCAGAAATGTTGCTGCAGCACTCGATGGTTCCTGATGTGCCTTCATCATTACTGATAAACAACCAATCAAATTTCTTCACGCTTCATAAACAAGTAAACCACATGTTTTAAAATAGATGGCAACACTTTAGATGCTGCCAGCAGATATGAGCGGGTGTAAGATAAGGACTGCTGTTTTATGGAAGTACTTTGAGTACTTAGACCTGACTATGTCAGTGCCACTGGTGACAATTTGTTTGAGTGCTCGTTAATTAAACTGTATTGAAAAAATTAGCGTGGCTGACAAAGGATTTTTGCTACAGACAGCAGTTATAAATGTGACATTTGGAAAGCTTTTCATTCAGTTTTTTTATTTTTTCTGTTTTCATAATAAATGTATAAGTAAAAGATGTACATGTATTACATGAAATGACAATTACATGTATGACACTGAAAATCTCATCACATGTCTCAGTTTCAACGTTTTAAGTCTTGATCGAGTGGCAACCATCCCACTTCAGGATTGAAGCTCATCCGTTTTATTGCAATTCCTCAAGTGACCACTAGGTGTTCACTCCAAAAAATTCCAAATCCCCATTGACTCCCAAGTTAAAAGTATCAACTTTGCAGCAGAATTAAACATATTTACAGCCTGATACATAAATAGTTTTTTCCATGACAACTTGTATGGAGGTTGAATTTATGGTACCACATCAGATAAATTTATATTAAGCAATAAAGATGACCAATCAGATGCTTTGATGTCATCTGGTGTGCTAGATTGACAGCTGGCCATTGACTCTGCTGTTGATTTTGACAGCTTTGTTCCACCTGTTTTGCAACATGTTGCTGTGGTTCGACAAAAAACGGACTTCAAAGGCTTTACAAATCTGTAGGTCACATGACCAGAAGGTTTGTCTAGTGTTTTACAATCAATGGTCTTGATACATGACACTGGTGGAAGAGGAATTAGGTGTGTTGGAAGTGTATTTATGTTCCACCAACTCCCATGACAGTTTGACCCCAATCGACATTTTCTTACTTGGAAATGTTAGGATTTGAAGATTTCATAGGATAGGGATAAACTTAAAGGTGGAGTAGCTGGTGCTCGGAAAATATGCAAAAAATAGATTTTTTCTAATGTATACTACCAAAATGCTTCAGCTCGTCCGTCTAAGTTCCATCAAAAACCATGCCTTCAGAACACATGAACACATGAACGTGCTCTACCAGTTTAGTACTTTATGCTACAGAGTGATACCAGCCTGTAGTCTGTATTAGGCTGAACTGCAAGCCAGGGATGAAGAGGGTTTTCCCCATGTTTTGTCCAAGTGATAATTAGTCAAACTGACTCCAGGAGGATATGTGACAAGGTAAAAGGACACCTGTCCAACACCTATACAGCCACCATGATGTCACTACCAACTCATTGGTTGTTAACAACAATAAATGTTTGTAACAAAAGAGTCCTATCTGAAACCAGTGTAGAAGAACATGAAGCATGTGCATGTTCACATGTTGCACTTCTGATTGAGAAAACTTGTTTCCATGGCCACAAACCTCCCTTTGAAACTTCAGAAGGTCAAGTAGAGGAGTGGAAAAAGAAGCACAAAAAGAAATACAAGTTGAAGAAACCCCACGTCAACTCACTGTTCCCTCTGCCTATCTAGAATAACTATCATCTCATCCTATCATATTTCATTACTGCTACAGTAACTCAGCACCAACAACCACAAGGCACAAATCTAGCAGACCATCTGTTATTCATCATACTGTAGCTCCAGGCTGTTTCTATGTCCTCCCGTTAAAAGCCACCTTCCCAGAGCAAATATTTCCAACCGTATAACACAGTTTAATAGCCTGTGGAACACATCCAACAGCATTGTCCATCTGTCCTGAAACTGAACCTGCGTGAAAGATAATGTGAAGTTATTTCATTTTGTTTTGCTCCTTTAATACTGTCAACTATGGAGGGAGGCGGAGGCCACAACACTGACTCAAGGGTCTCATGTGGCTGAACAGCAACACCTAACAAACCTGACAACATTCAAGTGGAGCGTTTTCATGGAGCACTCCCCGTTGTGCATAAATTTTGATATAACAAGGCGACTGGCTTGTTACGACAAATAACAATGCCAGTTAGTCTGGCTGTGGCGTACCAGGACTCGTTCTAAAGCATGTTATTGTCAAATGTGAAGCAATTCAGACTGATCAGACTGGCAGTCCCATTTTTTTGCATGCAGCAGATTTTTTGGTTTTATTTGAATTTGAACATCGTAGTGGAATTTGATTTACAATTGGATCTGCTTAATGAAGAACAGCTGTGTTTGACATGGACCACACCCCCACTCCTCTGGATGAGAGAAAGTGTGGTGATGAGTTAACTGGCATGGAAGGACAGGTGCGGTCCAACAGGAGAACGGAAGGAGCCATGGGACGCGGCGGTAAGGCGGCTGGATGTCTTGCAATTTTTGTTTTTAGAGCGTACAATTTTTTTCTTTTTTAATCTAGTTTTATTTATCTGTAGTGGCCTCTTGATTTTATAAATAAAACTTTGTGAACTGTTACCTGTACTCATTTCCTAACAGTGGAGAAAACACGAGTGCTGGTGATTCTAAACTTCACCATACGGTGACATGATCACATGGTGTTATATGAAAATTCATAGTACGCCCACATACTTGCAAGTGCAAACTCCACTTGGAACGTTTTAGCCGTGCACCTCTTCTCCGGGTTTGCACTGTTAACCCTGAACATTTGGCTAAAGCTAGATCACATCTGCTGAGTTTTAACTTATACTACACATGCTAATACACCTTTTAGATGTTTCTTCTTTCAAGATGTGGTCAGTGAACAAGTCACCATGTGAGGCTCAGCCCAACTTGAGCATCACTCATCAGGTAGCAGTTAACTCAACTCATTCAGATTAACACATACCCTTTTTCACTCTGTCATTATTTATTTCACAAAAACTAAGCCAAAAAGCACAAATGGCTTATTGACCGAAGTAGCGTTATTTTGGCCTGATGCCCCAGAACATGCATTTCTGCCTGCAACATGTATGTAATTTATAAAACTGACAATGCTGTTAACATGCCCACAGCTGGAAAGTCACAGAAGTGCTTATTATCCGTAGTATGCTTTGTGATTTCGCGTCTGGGTATTTTGGTCCAGATGAATCCATCTCTTTGCTCTATTAGAAGAAATAAAGCAAATTTCTCGTATGTGGTTGAGTTTTGTCTGGCTCCAGTTTAACATGCTGGTCTGAGAAGATGAACGGTGAAAAGATGCTCCGCTGTAGAAAAATGAAAGATGTTAAAGGTTGTTAAAGGTTGTCGAGTCACGAGTTTTCAAGACCTAGCCGAGTCCAAGTCGAGTGCATCACTTCTTCTTCTGATTACCTGATAGCTAAATTAGCAACTCGGTGGCAAGTGACTGCTGTCAACAGTCTGCCGCTCTCCATGGTAGCAGCAGACCAGCAGCAGCCTGTCAAAGAAGACAACCAAAGTGAGTTTTAACTGTTGTTCATCAGTCAGAAGGCTCTGTGCTCACAGCCATACAAAAGAGATTCCTCTGGTGCTCTGCTCCTGCCGTAAACTGACTGAAAAACAATATTTTAGCTCTTGCTTTTCTTTTTCTTCTAACCCAGATGGCAACTGAAATTGGAAGGTGTCCACATCATCTCCCAAACACTTCTTTTACAGATGGAACACTTATTCTTGCACTTTCTAACACTACATGAGAAAGCCAAAGTAAAGTGGACAGTTTTGGGGACATTTTCAACTCAATTGTGCTTCCAAACATGGCACATGTATGACATGAACTGATAATTCCTCTTGCATGAATTTGGCATCAAATATAAATAAATAAATAAATAATCTGTTTTTGATTTACAAATCCATAAAATGTTAATGCACGACCCCAAATCTAAGTCCGAGTCAACAGTGCACATATACAAGTTAAGTTACAAGTCCTTAGAATCAGGGCTTGAGTCGGACTTGAGAGCTACAAGTCTTGTTGGAGGATGACTCAAAGGTGTAAAACTACAGTTTCTAAACGGCAGTAAAAAGGAAAGAACTGGCTGCTCAGGTAGAACAGTGACGACTGTGATAATTACAGCTGAATGTCACGTTTTCAGCAAGATGTCAAGCAAAATGTCAAATTACAAAATGTTCTTCAAACATCACTTGAAGAGGACAAATTTAACATTAACATTTTACTTTTTTTAAGCACCAAAAAACCCAATTCACTTCACAGAATGATGACGAGCTTTAAAATAATCATGAGGCCTCTGACAATAAGCTACCAGCATAAAGATCATATGTGAATGTAGGATATTACAGTTCAGTAAACACAAGGTGCACCAGACCATCAGATGACATGTTTACGGGCCTCTGATATTTATATTGTAGATTCAAAGGACCAGTTAATCGGTTTTGTCAGTTCTGATAATCAAACGTCTCGAAAAGTTTTAGTTCAAATGGACATAGACTGTTATAAGTCAAAGTGCTTCAATCAGCAGTTTAATAGCAAGCTGAGGTTTCCTGTGTGAGACGCTTCTCACCTCTGAAATTTGTGGAAAAACTGACTCAGAAAAACTTGCTCTACATGCTCATGTGGACCAAAGAGGAAAACCAGATATCCACTGGACGACGGGAAAGTAACTAATAAAGTTGAATCAACATATTATCTGAAGAGAAGTGAAGTAGGTCTTAGGAGCACCGTCACTGCTGAATCTAAATTCTTGATTACTGTGCTCTACATCATACTATTAGCTGTTTCCAACAAGAGGATGGGACGGGCTCCATTAGAGAAGTGTGTGATTTTTCAACATAACTGCTTCACGGGGTATTTATCAGAGCTTTTTACTTTGTATCAGTTCTGAAGCTGCAAGAAAGGATGTCATAAATGTGCTTCTTAGAAACAGTAAAATCCCTGAATCCGTGTCTCTGCATATATTAACATTCAAATGAACAATAAGCAGTATTTTACAGTTTGTTTTTTTTACACCATTTGGTACAGTTTTTTTGCATTTATTTTCATCATCCCTCTTTTTACTGATTTGATTGTTATTATGGGATATTTTTCGGTTACCTCAGTAAAAACCGTGCTGCAGTTTCTCAGGCTTTTGCTGCCCTCTTTTTGAGTCTTTATTCTCCTTCCTTTCTGTATTTCCTGCAGGACTCAAGTGGATTTAACAGGTAAATCAATCTGGTATCAGAGCTTGCACCTGGACTCACCTGAGCAGGCTGATTGATGGAGACAGTGGCTGCTGTTGATATCATCATATTTTGTCCACTTCTGTATTTGTCCTGCTGGGTCCTCACCGCCGCTCTGCGCCGAGCGTATGTGTATTTGTGCCGAGAGGTGATGGATGCTGGAAGTTTTTAATGGAGGAAGAAAGGAGGTGAGGACAGATGAGCATGAAAAGATGAGAAAGAGACAAGGGCAGGCAGAGCAGAAGATGTACAGTAGAGGGGAAGGCAAAAAAGAGATTGCTGAGGCAGCTGCATTCACACATGTAGACGTTGGCTGTGTGTGTGTAGGTGTGTGTGTGTGTGTGTACAAATTTGGCCAGCATCCGGCTGCAGCTAGTACCTCCTCATCCCAGCTCCACCACCATCCTCCACATCTCCCATCAGGCTGATTAATAGTGAGGAGAGCCAGCTGCATTCCTCTCCCCACAGAGAGGTCAGACATATGGCAGAGTGGAGAGCCAAGCAGCAGAATTATCACATCAAACCTGTTTCCCTCAAACACTCAAGGGAACATGTGTCTTAGCCATCGATTCTGAAAAAAAAAATTACAAAGATCAAGGTACTCAAGGCACACCTGACAACCACTGTTAGCTTTGAGATTATGATTCTTTTTTTTTCATTTCTTCTTCTTCTTTTTTTATTTATTTTGAGCCAGTCTATGCAAGCACTGGAGGACCTTTTCATCTTCCTGACTATATCTGCTCTCACACAGCTCTGATGTAAATTATGCACGGAGCAGCATGGCCAATTTCCCAAATGTTTAAACTTGTAAGCTCTGAGGAATGGTCCTGACCTCTGCTGTTCATGGGAACTGGTTGTAGATCTCCAGGAGGGGGACGTTTGTCGTGCACACGACGGAGTGATGGTGGGGTGGCCCGGTGATTAGAGAGACCGCCTAGACAGACATTTGCAGTTTTTGTGCGCTGGTGCACTGATTTAACAGAATACCAACTGATTTAATAGCTATTTCATGCATCTCAGAGAAGTCGTCTGCCTTTAGCAACATGAACCTTTGTGATAAAATAACGCTTGATTAACCAGTTGTACATTTCCTGCTTTGAACTAAACAGCAGATATGCTACACGTTTGCAATAAGTGACTACGTTAGAGCATTAGCTGCTGAAGAAACAGGTTGTTTACATTGGCTGGAGTTTTGTGTCTTCTAAAACTGCCATGCAGGAATTATAATATTAGACTTCATCATGTAGCTTGGTTTACTGGTAAGGATTTGGCAACATGGTCCATACAATTAAAGGTACAGTACGTCAACATGACAGAAAGTGTACTGATATCTGCAGACTGTGTCCGAGTCATTGCTCAGTATAAAACTACAGCTGTGTAGGCACCAAAAATATGACAATTTGATTGTGGAAGTTGAGTTTATAATATGTAAGCATTATTTAAAGACAATATGTAATTGTCTTCAAGAAATAATTAGGTTGTTTTTTTTGTTGTTTTTTTCAGTTGAGGTTGTAGAAAGTAGTCATGAGTAGGTAGACTCATACCTACAGTAGACAGGTGTCAGCACTCCCAGTTTGGAGAATCAGAGAGTAATTCTGTTGGGTAGCTAGGCTGACAGCTACTCAGGATGAGCTCATTTTTATCTGAAATAACTCAAACTTTACAAATTTCAAGTGTTGTTTCAGATATAGGCGCATTTTGACATCAGTAGGAATTTCTTTCTTTCTTCATTGCAGAAGGTTTGTGCTGCAGCTGGGACCACGGCCCGTGGAACATGTATGCCAGTATGACAGCACCAGAGCACAACGCAGTCTGTTATACAGATCCAGTCCTTGTGATTGTCAGATGAAAAAAATAGTACAGGAAAAACCAACAAAAACAACCCCAAAACAGTCATATTTGTTCAAGCCTTCGTGAAAGAACCAGCAATCACAAGGAAATGACTTCAGCGTCCCAGCGGGAGAGGTTATGCAAATAAGACTGACAGGATCCACAAATGTGGCTTTTACCCCTAACCATATTTTATTAATCAATTATTTTTTAAAGAGAGAAACGCTTATCTTTTATTATTGGATTTAGTGGCACTTCAGGGAATTGTTACCAATAAAATTATTTTATAAGTGTGTCTTACAGCATTTCCATCCATCCACCCATCCACCCATCCACCCATCCATCCACCCATCCACCCATCCATCCACCCATCCACCCATCCATCCACCCATCCATCCATCCATGCATGGATGTTTGTGCTGTGGGTCACATGGATGTCATCAGTTATCATTAATCTGGTTAATGCTCAGCAGATGCTGTTCCAGAGCAACAATGTAGTTCTTTTGTCATATTAAACTATAGTTTTCAGAACCTCCATACTACAGTTTTTCTTTCTTTATTTATTTTGAGTTTCAGCTTAAAATGTTACATCATAAAAGTCCTATGTAACAAAGGTCATATATTTTCCCAGCTCCTCTTTAGTCAGGGAAATTAGCGTGCATGCTAATTAGATGGTTAGAACAGTCATCTCTTAGTAAGAAAGTTCCTGGTTCTAAGTTTGGCTGGGTCCAGAGAGTTCTCCTCATTTGTCAGGGTACTCTGACCTTCACCCAGATTTGAAAAACATGCATGTGTGACTTTGAAGTTAGTGAACTTGCAGTCCATCAAGGGTGTTCTCCACCTTTCCCAAAGATGCTGCTGATAATGAAGTAAGTAAAGAAGATTAATGGCTAATATATGAATATATGTCAATTCCCACTTATTTACAAACACATTTCACTGACTGAGAGTGTTTTGGTATTTTCAGAAAGTTTTCTTTTTCTCTCAAATATGGGTGGTGGAAGAGTGATTATTTATATAAATAGGTTTGTCCTACATTTTGGTCAATATGATTAATGTACACACTCAAACAAAGTTACACACCATTCATTTACAATTCGTTTACTCATCCAAATTTGAAATTTCCCTAAAGACTGGGAAATCTGTACTAAAATTTTGAATCTAAAAAATATTAAATGTTTTCTTCTTCCAGCCCACGTACATAGAAATAAAATGACTGCAGATTTGTTAATGGAAGTTACACAGATGTACTTTTTCAGGTTAGATTTCATTTTGCAAGGAGAGGCTCCAGCAGCCCCACATGACCCTGAACAGGTAGAAGCGGGTGTAGATAATGGATGGATGGTTATACTTCATTTATTTCTATCATATAATGGTGCTCAGCTGAGCTTGCATTTTTACTGTATTGTGTCTTTGAATGGCTT
Organism: Arrhamphus sclerolepis; assembly: GCA_037176975.1. Classification (NCBI taxonomy): domain Eukaryota; kingdom Metazoa; phylum Chordata; class Actinopteri; order Beloniformes; family Hemiramphidae; genus Arrhamphus; species Arrhamphus sclerolepis. The sequence goes on along the minus strand of JBAMYA010000018.1, from coordinate 19,012,749 downwards.
TGCTTTGCAGAGGCTGTCATCAGTTCATCTCATTCAAATCGCATGCTGTCCAGAATCTTTTCTCATTGGCCTATGAAATATAATAAGCTCTGCAAAAAAGAAAAGAAAAAAAGAAATTCTGATAAGCGACTTTCTGACAGCATCAATGTACTTACATCAATGTAAGTTTCCTCTTTTAAATATAAGTTCTATGTTCGAGGCAAGCATAAAAACTAGATGCTGTATTCTGCACCAGTTTCTGTAATTACACCTTTTCCATGAATGGGGATGGTTAGATAACAGAGCTGCCGGCTCCCTCTGTGCTCAATGGACACTGAAGAAAGCAACACCCAATTGGTATCGTCACAGACTGACAACTGATAGGAGAGTCTGCTCTCGCTGCTGAACCTATGGAGCCGTGCAAAACTGACTTGGCGCCTTACAAGATAGCGCTGTTTTTAAAGAGTTAAAAGAAGAAATGGGCTGCAGGAGGACAAGCACGTACTGAAAACATTTCCAGGACAAGATAAGAGAGAATCAAGCAAAAGATGATGTAGTTCAATTGCAGCAGCGCTACAGGAGGGGACGTTTCTTGCCTTGGTGTGAAGAGAAACACACTTAATCTTTCAGTTTGTTTGGGTGTTTTATTCCCTGGAGGTCTAATTTACAACGAAGATATCTGATTAGCACAGCTCCCCCTCTCTCTTGGGAACTACCACTGAGGGCATTACTTGAATAGCAGTCAGACGATGCAGAGACAAATTATACTTCTTGTTAAAAATCATGTCTTTTTCTTCTTCTTTTTTTTCCCTCCAAATCCTAATCAGCAGCGATCCCATTTTCCCCAGACCAGTCCTGTTCAAGGGGACTTCCATTCTAACACATATTACGCTTCTTGTTTCCATTGACATGGTAAGATTGTAAGTTAGTTCCTGCAGATCAAGCCAACAAATGGTCCATGCACTGTTTGCATTATAAACCATAGAGCTGCTCTGTGGCATGATGGTGAGCGCAGTCACTTCACAGGAAAAAGATTCCTGTGAGACGTTTATGCATTCTTCCCCTGACTGGGTTTTCCTCAGCATACGCTGCTTCTTTCCTCAGACCAAAAACATGAATGGGTGGTTTTGTAGTGATTCAAAATTGACAGTAGGAGTGAATGTGTACGCTTGCATGTCTCTTTCGGATGCTTTACAAACCATATTTGAAATACAGTTTAGTGCAATATTATATACAAAAAATAAAAACTAAGCAGAAAAAGTAAGGACATTTGTGTCTGGTCGATAATTGCTTTGTTCCTGCCACTGCCAAACATTGCAACTTACTCTTGCTTGGAGGATTGGATGATTTAAGTCTGAAGAAACAAGGCATGTTGGCAATTTGAAAACAAAAATGTATTAATTTAATGAATCGGAACACCGGTAGCGTGTGGAAGAACCACACACAGCTACAACAGCCTGGCTCCTCCTCTTCATGCTGGTCACACATTCTTCAGCCAGCGTGGTTGTGTTGGTCTCTCTGGCATGAACTGTATGAACAAATCTCTGATAAAACTGCTCTGTCAGGTTCAGTGGTGTCACCGAGGATAGAGTTTGGTGCCAGACTGTGGAGATATGGGATTAGCACTGGTTGTAGAAGTTCATCTCCATATCTCTCTACACTCTAGTGATGGCAAGCGTCATTTTTCCAGTGAGGGAGATGGTGCCCCACACCATCACTGCCTCCACCAAAAGCTGTAACTCTACCAGTCCAACAGTCACCACAGCTTTCTCCACATCCTCTGCACAATTTTGACTCTGAGATCCAAGTGCTGTAGGCAGAATCTGGACTCATCGCTGAACATAACTGTGAGGGACCGAGCACGCTGGCAACAAGGAATGACAAGACATTTTATTTTTAAATGGATTTTATTCCTCTTATTAACAAAATCAAACTAGAATAAACAGAACCCATAAAAGAGGTCAACAAAATCAAACTAAACTGAAGCCTTTATTATATGAAAAAGAAGCCCCCCCACCCCACCCCCCCCCTTTTTAAAAGTCAAATAAACAGACTTTCCAACATTCTAAGGAAATAATTCACCAAATGCAAATTTCTTTACTTTTGTGCTTTGTGAAAAGGAACTTTTTAAGTCTCATCTTAAAGGCTGAGAGGGTGCCTGCATCCTGAACACTAACTGGGAGATGGTTCCACAAAAGGTGAGCCTGATGATCCCATTATTTGGAAACTCTTGGAACCACAAATAAAACTGTTAAGTGTTCTGTTGAGTTAGTATGGAACTATGAGATCTTCAGTGTAGGAAGAAGCTAGGTCCTTGAAGTCTTCATGTGTGGGAAGATTTTTTTTAAAATATATTTGTTCCTGGATTTAACAGGAAGCCAATGAAGGAAAGCAAAGAGTGGAGAATCCTCATCAGAGCTTTCACTGCTGCATTTTGAAGCTGAAGCATTTTCAACATTTAGGAGGGAACCGCATTAGTCCAGTTTTGAATTAACAAATGTGGATTAATTCAATTATTTAAAAAATAGCATCTATTTACAACAAAGGTGTCTCTTTTTGCAAATGGTTTGTGCTCACAAAAGATATTAGGTGTTCAGTTGCTGAACGAAGGCTTCAAATTTGTATCATTTGTTATTAACTGGAGAGCCACATCTGCTGTGGTCTCACTGACTCCAGCTGCGGGTTTCCAAGTATCGGAGCCCACTGTTTGTGTTGATCAAAATGGAAATTATATTTCCGCAGCAAAATGGTTTTAAACAATATTAAAAACAAGGTCATTATCTCAAACCTTCACTCTACTCTTGTGCCTCCTGGCGGGGCTCTACGGCTTTGAAAGGTATTACAGCTGAACAGTCGCGTCAATGCAAATGTGTTTTCATGTTCTGCCCTGTGGGAGTGTTTCTGTGCTGTCGTCAAGTGATCTTAATGTCACCGTGCGTGGTTGAAGAGATTGTTTTCTGCAGTGGTGTACACAGAGCCCACACAGATGTGAATGTCTGTTTATGGGAAACAAGCTGACAAGGACATGGCTGAACACGCCGCATGTGCTGCTTATCTGCAATATTCTGCATTAAAAAAATAATACCAATAATAATTAAAAAAAAAAAAATCTGTTTTTACAGAAAGCTAGAAGAGGAAGAGCAGGCTGAAGTGGATTTACTGCAATGAAAATGTGATTGCGTGTGTGTGGTGATGCATGATAGAGACATCAGCTAACAGAATGGCTATCAATCAATAGCCATGATTAATATGATCATGTTATTCTTTGGAGGTAAACAGGCTGTGGGACTGCGTTAATCTACCTGTCAGCTTCTGTTGGGCTTCCCCCAGCTACAACCCTGACTGTCAGTTTGATATTTGTTTTGTTTTTCTGTTTATCCTGTTACTGCTGAATCATTTAACTGAGTAACAACTGTATCGCCACCGTGAATCATTGTTCTGTGTTCAGAGGGGTTAGTTATGCTCTCATGAATTCTCTCCTCTCACCCTGCCTCTCTCTCTCTCTCTCTCTCTCTCTCTCTCTCTCTCTCTCTCTCTCTCTCTCTCTCTCTCTCTCTCTCTCTC
>JBAMYA010000018.1:18982282-19000822 GCA_037176975.1 Arrhamphus sclerolepis | reverse complement strand
ATCAGACCAGTATGGGCAATTATTCCTGTCAACAAAGTCCTGCCAACCTGCAGTGACTATACCAGTGATGGCGACTTTATAAAACAGACTGGTTTACTTTGTACCGCAACGAGATAATCTTAAATGGACTGGATTATTTTGTCCATTACTTACTCTTAGGGCATGTTTAGGCTGCAAGCCCAAACCTGATCCTAGATTGATTTTAAATAGATTTGGTGTCTGAAAAACAAAACAAAAAACCAAATGAAATGCAATTTCTGAATCTGATTTCTAAATCTGAGGGGGCTTTGAATGGGATTTGATTAGATTATGGGCGATGTCTCTCAGTCTGAACGGTCTGCTTAAAAAGATTTAACATCTACAAGAATGACAGGTTCAAAGCGCAAAAACGTACACAGTAGCCTCCTCTAGCTCTGGTGTTTCCTTCTAACTGAAAATTTGGTTTATTTACATCAGTTGTGTGTGTATGTTACCATAGCAACTCTGTATCTATTACAAAGTGGATATTAAACACTTTCCCTTCTTTCATGTGTTCATTTAACAATATAAAAATTAACAAGTGCAATGTCATCTCTGATCCAGTTTTTCTGCATTTTCATTCATTTAAAAATGAGAATACATCATAATATAACACTGACATGCAAAACAAAAATAGTTATTTTATTTCTGCATATGTTGCAATTCAATTAGCTTTTAATGAGGATTAACAGATGATTGAAGTTCAAAAATGATACCACATGGAAAGCTGGGTCGTGGTAATTAGAGACATGCACAGAAATGTCTCGCAGCAGTCCCACAGCAGGACAGAAACTGACACATAATGGCATACAAAAGCAAAATCTGGTTTCAGAGAACCATAAAAGCAAAGGCCCACCAGCTTAATTTAAAACATTTAAAAGACATCTTTGCATCTTGGAAAGCACAGTTTACACCCACAGTATTATTTGTGCTAATTGTTTCTGGCTTTGGAGCAGAAAGCTGTTCTCTTAGGATGCTATTCCACCTCATAAAATTTGTTATATTTCTTCTTCGGTTTGGTTTCTTTTGACACAAATATACTTCAGTCCATGTGAGAACATCCTCACTGCTTGTTGGAAGTAGATCTTGTGGTATGGAACATTTGTTGATATCTTATATTCCTTGTATTTATAACTTTGGCCAAATACTTCTGTTTAAAAATGAAGTATGACAACAACGGGGACATTTTTGATTCACAGGAGCCACAAAAGGCACAAACCACAGAATAAAGGATCATGCAGAAATGTTTGCAACGCTTGTAGTTCAGTGTTAAGCCTGCAGACATGAAATCCTGGATTGAATTCAGTGCTCCACTTCTGGTCCTGTTTGGCTCTGTGTGCTGTCTCACAAGGAGGACTGCCTTGGGTTAGGGTTAGTGTTCCCTATTTGGACTCACAACACAAGTATGAACCGCATGATCAGTTTAGCACAAATAAAACGAGCAACATGTCATTCCTGACGCAAACAGGATTCAAACCCTGGCCTCCTGTATAAATACCACCGGGGAGGATTGCAATAGGACTGCCCTGGAGTTTGTCATAATATTCAAAATTGAGACTACATATTTTCGGGGGGTCCGAGTCTAGTTGTGTGTGTGATAACTGTCCTCACACAAGATCAAGCAAACCTCACCAAGCAAATGATTACAGGCAGTGGTCCCTGGTGCATGGTGGTCAGCCCTCAGCTGTGCATCCCCCACAATCCCCGTCTACAAGTCTTTTCAGTCTTGTTCAAGGCATCTGGTCATTTTGTCAACTTCTACCCTCTCTCTAGTCTTTCTTGTCAGACCCCTCACCTGCTCCATTAATCCTAGACCAAGGTATGTACTGTTTAAGGTAAGTTCAACCTCCACTGCTCCTCAGCTCTTAAATTAGATATAAGTCAGATTTGAAGTCCAAAAGGCTCATTTTCTGTATGGACATCTGCGTTTTAGTGATATTTATTGTGAGATTTAAGGAGCATGTAAAAACCGTTCACTAATATGCTTTAATTGTAGCTGATACTACGGTCAATTTGCAGGTAACAAACTAAAGTTAAGCTTAATACATGAAAGTATTATGATGTGCGAGACCCACGTTGACCATCCTGCATTGGTGCTGCTCGTTAGACCCATGCTTCTTGGAACCTCATTAATTTCTCATAGGAAATGAAAATACAAATAACCTTTTTCTGTGCCTATTTTCAGAGCACTCTGGTGAATTTACTTCACTGAATTCCTCTTTAAAAAGCAAACTTGCTTCAAATGGCCATATAAAATAAATATGGTGAGTCCGGAGGTAATACGTGTTTTACCATCAATGAAATATTGAAATCCTTTCAAGGTATAAAATTGCCCCTCTTCTTGTGGGCTTTTATGGCTACAGTGATCGCGGTTGTCTGTTGGAGAAGAGCAGCTAATGGAGATGACATACATCTTCTCCCTGTCTCTCTCTCCTCATCCACTCTTTTTTTTTCTTCTGCAGTGCACCTCTGCTTATAAATGACAGGTTTGTTAAAACTGGTGACCTGTTTTACCTGGGTCACCAGTAAGTATAAGCTGGATAGATGGACGTTACTTCAGCATATGGAGTCTTGTTGAACAGTTAACCTGTATCACTACTGTAGAATTAAAGTCCTGTCTACCAAATTTCTTCTCAACCACTGTACGATTCAAATTTTAACATTCTGACTGTTTTCTTTAAAAAAAAAAGTTTTGTACTTGTGTGTCTGAACCTGATGGCTGCCAGAAACTAATCACCCTGAGCAGTAGATGTGACTCGATTCAGAGCCTTTGTGCTTTGGAGGAAAAGCATAGCGAACTCAATTAAACTCATTTCCAAAGATTGTAATATCTCAGATTAAAAACTGCTGTACCTTCAGTCATTCTGAACATCTGTTCCCAGAAATCTTTCATGTGGTCACTAGGACGTTTTTGTCCAGCAGCCAACAAAGCTGTGGAAACATTGTGTTACTGAGTTGCGATTGTGTTCATGACTTTTATTGTATGTTTTACCTTTTTAAGTTGTTTACTTTGATTCAGTGGAGGAATGCAGTTTCATCAGCTGTTTGTTCAGGCCTGGACCAGATTTCCACATTGACCAAACTCTAAGAGAAAATGATAAGTTGGAGACAGCCCTGAAGAAGATGAAACTACAAATGTTCATGAGTTGTCTGAACAGAAATACATCTGAATAGTAATCTGATGTTTATTAAAGTTTAGATTACACGTTGACTGACCCCCTTGATTTAGGTTCACACAACGCATGATCACCTAGCTGTGCTTAGTCAAAATCACTGTGAAGTTGGTTGCCTTAGTTTTTTAAGTTTTCTCAACTTTTCTTTGTTTTACAGTGCAAAGAGTACCATATATGTATGTATGTTTGTGTGTCTGTATATATATTTCATTACAATAAAAAATCTGAATGCATATATATATTTTTTACATTGCACCGATCTTTCATATCACTTTTCTTCACAATTGTTTGTGTCACACTAATGTCAGACTCATTTATGATTTACTACCCTGTTCCGTAACTTTTGATCATTACATTTTTCAAAGTTTATCAGAGTCTATGTGGGTGTTTTTGTTAAATTCTGTGCAAATTACTTCAAACTATCAATGAAATATCATGTTCTGTCTGGAAACATAGCCCCCAGCCATAGCTGTCAATAATAGGAGACATAAAAACACAATGTCACAAAAATAAAAACTTAATGGTTTGAAAAACTATTTAAAAATGCATCTTACGACTTTCATGAAACCCTGTCAGTGGTTGGTGTAATATCACATTCAGTGATGTTTTATTGCAGCAGAGCCATGAATGTAAGAAAAATCCATATTATAGTTGTCAAGCTGGGCTGCACGGTGGCTTGCTGATTAACACTGCTGCTTCACAGAAAGAAGTTGCCTGGTTTGAATCCTGGCAGGAGTCTTTCTGTTGGAGTTTGCATGTTCTCCCCTTGTTTTTGTGTCTTTTATTTCAGCTTCTCCCCACAGTCTATAACATGTACGACAGGTTAATTAGTGCTTCTAAATTGGGGTTATTTGTGTATTTCTCCCTGCGGTGGATGTGCGACCTGTCCACGGTGTATCTCTGCCGTCACCTTAAGATGGTCTCGAGCAAATCTCTGTGACCTGAAGTAGGAACAAGAGCCTGTAGGGGCTCGATGTTGCTTTTCCAAACAGTTTCAAAAACAGACCACCGGTGTATAATAGAAAGCACCAGGCCATCCAGTCAGAAGGTCTTTGTTGTGACAGCTGGAGTGTGTGTTTGCCCCAGTTTGTGTGTGTCACAACGCTGTCCTTGTTCTCACCTGCTTTGTTAAACCCGACACTTGCAATGCCAGCTGACATTTATTAACAATTCTTTTGCAGTGGCAAATGACAAATATGTAAGCACTTATGAAAGCAGAGAAACTGGACAAATTTAAACAGAAGATAATAATTTCATTAAGCAGGAAGGAAAATCCAGCATCCACATCCAATAATGGAAAACACACTTAATACAGGATTAATCAAAATAAATTGCATAGTGAAAAAAAATAAAATCCTAAAATATACATATCCTAATACATATATATGTGTGTATATATTTATATATAGCCTATATATAAAAAAATAGGGCAAACTGTTCAGGAAATAAAGACATATTTGAAAATATGGAATGAAAGCTTGGATATATGGAATGAAAAATAACAACATTGCGTCAATGGTGCCATCTTGTTTTTTTATTTTTTTAGGTGTACTATGAGCACTTGCTGCAAGCAGTGCCATTCATTTTACTAAATCATGCACTCATTTAGTAAAACGTGTCATCGTTTTAGTAGATTGTACACTTGTACACACTCATTTTGCAAAATTGTAAGATTCTTAACAAAAATGTTTGTTTTTGGTTTTGTATGTTGCTGCAATCCGTGTATCATTCGTTCATTTGATTTTCAAAATAAAATCAAAAATGAAAAAAGAAAAAAAAAGCGAGAAAATGACGCACTCTCCAATCCACTTCATAATGTCCCATTATTGCAAAGTCAACAGTTCTGAACTGATGCTCATTTCCCTCATTTTTGAACCTTTGAAAAAATAGAGTGAGATGTTTATGCAAAATGTAGGCTAGGCTACGTTTTGTGGTTAAAAGTAGAGTGCAATTTCACAGAAAAGGGTCTTTGTGAAAATATATACCTGGAAAATCCTGCTAATCTTCTCTGTTGTCATATCCTCCTCCTTCAAGGTGATGCGCTTTGCTCCTCGAAACAACACGTAAGCCTCCATGGGTCCTGGCCGCTGGTCTGCTGCTCTCAAGACTATGCTGCTGCTTGCGGCTGGCAATGTTTTGCTCATTGCAAAACGTCTGGGTAACGTAAACCCGACCAATTAAATATCAAAATCAAATTCATTCCTGTGGCCCGTTTTTTCATTTCGTATTTTTGATCCAAGTCTAAAATTGAAATATCAAAAACCAGGCATTTCTTTTGTTTTCTGTGTTAGATTACAAAACGAAAAAAACAAAATAAAACATTACTTTTTCATTTTTTAAATTTTTGATTGACAATTGAAAATAGAAAGAATGAATGATAAACAGATTCAACTTGTTTTCTGATTCCCGTTTTTCGTGCTCAAATGAAAAAAACAAAACAGATAACAACAGTTTGATCTGATTTTGACGTTCTCATCTGCTAAAACTGTGTGACCCAGAAGCGAAGTTTCAAATGCAGTCGTCATTGTGGAGGACAAAACAACTGCTGCAGATAGCTTTTGTTTCTTGTCATTAGTTTGTTACTCAGCTTGAAGTGGTTCTACTAGTTATGTTGGTAAGCTTTTTGCTGTTTTTGTTTGTGGGATCAAATTGGATCGTGATACTGGTTCTTTCGTCCAAACACCGACCCTTATCACACACCAAGGAGATGAGAGCAAAGAAGTTTCATAAAGAAGAGAAGCTGGACTTCTCAATTTCCAGAGATGATGTGTTGGAAAGCATAATAAAGAACATGAGAGTTGCTGACTGGTTGTCTTCTATGAACCTAGGCCACAACATGGTTCGAACATCAACCCCAGCAGACTGGACCCAGCAGACCAGACCAGGAGCTGTGCAAACCAGAAGCAGGATTTTGAAAGTGCCACCAGAATAGTGTCTTCTCAGCAGATGCTGCACACAAGTGCATGTGAACCTGTGGAGGAGCTCATGCAGCAGCCAGGGACAGAGCAGACTGATGACCACTGTCAGGTCTGGCATCATAATTGTTGATATGCAGGATGAAATAAACCTCTCAATGCAGAGAACTTAGAATTGAAAAATAGACTTCTAGCTTCTGAAGTTGGAGAAGTATTGTTTAAAGATAATGATGAGAAAGTTCTGTCTGCATTTGCCACGTTGATGTTGGTTTTTGGACTGGTCTCAGACCACATCAGCGTTACTGCCTCAAGTTCACTGAAAACATCTCAACAGGTTATTATGGCACTGATGAAGCTTCATCAAAATATACCAGTACAGGATCTGGCATACAGGTTCAATTATCCACAATATGTAGAATATTTACCATTTGTTGATGTGTCGTAGTATTTTACGATATACACTACCAGTCACTCATTAAATGGTTTTTATTTCTTTATTTTCATGACTGTTTACGTTGTAGATTTTCACTGAAGGCATCAAAACAGAATGAACACATCTGGAATTATGTAGTAAACAAGAAAGTGTGAAGTAACTCAGCATGTTTTATATTATAGATCCTTCAAAATAGCCATTCTTTGCTTTGATTCCTGCTTTGATCACTCTTCATTCTCTGGATGAGCTTCATGAGGTAGTCACCTGAAATGGTTTTCCACCAGTCTGGAAGGAGTTCCCTGAGGTGCTGAGCACTGGTTGGACCTTCTGTCTTCACTCTGCAAAGGGTGGCTACTTTGAGGAATGTACAATATAAAACATATTTCGAATTCTTTCACATTTTTTTGTTTCCTTCATAATTTCTTATGTTATTCTTCAAAGTTTTGATGTCTTCAGTATGTATCTACAGTGTAGAAAATAATAAAAATAAGGAAGAACCACTGAATGAGAAAGTTCACCAAATGCTGTCAATTTATCACAACTCTATGTAATAACAGCTCACATTTCATAAAACCACCATCTTCAACTTCAATTCTCTATTTTCTTTTATAAAAATGAAATTTAACAAGAATTTTGACTTTGACAAAAAATAAAATAAATCCTTACTTTTTGCAAAATTGCAAGTCACTTTTTGCCTGAAAGATCACATCTAGGTCCAACTAAGGTGACGCATTCAGAGCAATGCAAACAAGTCAACAGAAGAATGTTTTGGAGAACAGCTGGATGGAAAGAGACGCCAGTATAATGAAAATGGAATCCAGCTACTGTCTTTTGCAAGTACAATTTGAGAATAACTGGTGTGCTCACTCAACCAACACCAACATTTGATAAATGTAACCTTGTGTTTACCGTCTAGACTACAGTGTTGAAGCTCTGTTGTCACGTCCTACATGGATACACTAATCTGGTTGACTCCCCAAGACTATGAGCATTTTGAATGAGCTCCAACAGAGGGTAGCTAGCCTAGCTAGAATTAGCTGGGGAAATTCAAATTTGCTAGCTATACATCTAGATTTCTAGGTCACGTTATTGTTGTAAAAAACTTTTTTTGGCTGCAAAAATACCAGCTCCCAAAAAATTGAAACTTTTTGACATAAGAGTGTATGTTGGTGAAATAGCTGCTTAATGGTTGTTCTTTGGAAACTGCACTTATCAGGTAGCAGGACAGGAGCAGGTGTTTAAGCACCACCTGGAGTCTACCTGTGCATGTGCTTCTCCATGTCACGATCAAGGGTGGAGCTGATCCTTTTTCTCTCTCCACTTTTGTGGTTATTTCTCACTGACTTCTCCTCTTCAACCCTTCTGCATTTGACGTCTTTTTCTGATCAATGGCTGGTCTTTGGAAAGCTGATATTCTGCTTCTACGTGTAAACAACTTTTTTGTTTTTTACGACAACTCATCATAACAAATGTTCAAAAGAGCCAGAATTACCAGTAGAATTCCTCCAGGCAAAACAGCATCTTTGGGAACAAAAATGTCAGTTTCACTGGAAGATCTGAGCAAAGACGTAGTTTGACAGAGCCACTGGCAGGCTGCCCCTTGAGCAGCATCATTCTGGTAATGCAGTTGTTTGGGCAACCCTGTTCTTCTACATAAGTGTCTCTGCCTAGGGCTAGCAGGTATGACATAAAAAACATGAGACAGGCTAAAAACACAGACGAGCCCCCTGAAACAACCAACCTGTCAAGTATCAAGATAAACTGTGATTAAATGAGCCGTGATCTGATGCCTTTGTGGCTGTTGTTGTTCTTCTCTTTACTACACCGTCTTTGAAATGATCATATCTTATTGCATGTTGTTAAGGAATCTTCACTTTCCTTCTACGCGCTAGTGTGCGACTGGGCGAACTGGCTCACAGACTGCAGACATATATCGTTTTCATGAAATGATATCTCTGACATATGTAGCTTCCGAATATAATAATAATGATAGTGGATTATAAAAGTAAACGTATACGCAATACACTGTCTCTCACACACACACATAAGTGATAAAATGAATAGAATAGGTAGGATTATTCCATCTCATCATCGTTTTCCCTTATTTTATATATTTTCAAAGCTTTTGCCACACTGTATCCAGATGAGTTTCTCCAAACGTGGGCCCATGGAGCATGCAGTGAGCGTATGCTTGCTTCTGTCAACGGTGCATTCCTACGACAGTTTATCTGATCTCCTGTTGGCTCCCCACATATATGATTGTGAAGAAACTAAACAATCGTATAGCTCCTCCCAAGATTTGAAATATTCTTCTACTGGGTGATGATTATGCTTATTTTCATTTAGAAATGTACATTTTTGTTCACAGCTACTTGTTTTCAAAGAGGGTGCCTGATCATGTTGAAAATGTGCCAGATATACAAACTGAAAACAATAAAGAGATGATTTGATTTATTTTTTCACTTCGATTTTACAGATAGTAACCACCTTATTAAACTGGTTGTAGCACATTTTTTATATGAAGGTATATATACTCTGTTAACTTCAAACGTATTATGTTGCCTATCCTCCCCAGCCACTTTATTAGGTCCCCTTTTGTAATCTAATATAATCCATTTCAGTATTTTTGCACTGAAAGCCATTTTGTTACATTTTAGTTACTTATTTCTGCAGCAAGTTTCATAAACTTCAGTTGACCAAAATGCTGTAAAAGCTATACAAATATATGGTCAGTAAGCAGTGGTAAATGGAACAACGACAAACAGAGCAAAGATACAATTATATAAACAAGCAAGCTATTCTATCACAATAAAAAGCCAAAGTATCCTGCCAACCCTGGACTGAGAAGAGAGAGGGGGAAAAATGGGTGTTGAGCTTTTTTAAAAATGAGCAAATGACTGAGCAGCTTCTGTGTGGAAGGACGGGCTGTTCCCCAGATTCAGACTTCCATCACCTCCATTTTCAAGCCTGGAAGAGTGACAGCAACCGCTTTCTGAAAATCAGTGTTCTGGATGAGTGTGAGGATCTTGGATGTTCTAGAAACATCTGTAGGTCTTATACCTGTGTACTCTTGCTGTGTTTATTCTGAATATAACCTCATAGTGTCTCTTAGTGGGATGTCCACAGGAAGACAGCAATCATGATGAGGATGTAAAGAAGTGCATAATTAGAATGGAAACAAAAGCCTCCTGCAGATTCAGATGATAATTCAGCTCTGGAAAATGCCCTAATAGTTATTGACATGTGTTATCATTGAAATAAATGCACTCAGTCTGCTTGAAATTGAATTGGAAGTCATATATTTGCTTTGATGCTGCGGGGCAGACACCAAATGTAATAAGACATGGTGCTTAGATAAAAACGTAAACTCTCTTGCTCTGTAAATTCAGCTCCCTCTGGCTGATAGAGAACCTTATTAAGAAAATGCTGTCTGACTTGAGATTCATTGTGCTATTGATGTTCCTAACACTGGGAACTCGTGTCACTGGTGAAGCACGTTTGGGTGAGAAACTGAAACAGATTTTACAGAAACGTGATTTTCTTAAAATCATGAAGTATTATATGAAGGTTGAAATTGTGTCCGAGCTAGTGCAACATTACATTTATCATAAATAGATGCTGTATAAATAAAACTGAATGGAACTGATGAATGAGAGTGGTTTGGATGGAGGGGTGTTTTGTTGTGTCTGAGATTTTGGTCTGGAGTGCTGTTATTGTGTAAGCATTTTGGTTGAACTAAACATGCTCTGTCTCTCTCCACCTCCTGGGTTTGCTGGTGAGCCCTGGATGAAAGGCCGTAGAGATTTGGTGATCAGCATCAGTGTCTCCATAAAAGACTGCTCTGCCCGCCTGTCAGATGGCCTCTCTGAGAGCGACGAAGGCAGAGGTGGCAAGACAGCGGCAAATCTGAAATCACACTGTTGTAATTTGTGGATTTAAATTTAACTTTATTGCATGCACACATTTGTTGTGCTTGTTTTTAAGCTAATTTTAAATGTCTGGCCTTTTATATTGTTTTGTTTTGGTCTATTTTTTTTATAGTGATTTCTTCTCTCATTTTAACCCAAATACAGCTGTTTATTCCTGTGACTTATTAACGAACAGATTTTGGGGTTATTGCATGTTCTTTTTAGTGTTATTCTTGGTTGTCTTCAGTCTATGATGAAAAAAAAAAAGTTACCTAATAATAGATATAGCCAGTGTGGTCATGTTTAAGTGTAAGTATTTATAATGACTTGTGAGTGTGTATAATTAATGTATCTGCCACATATTCAATATTAAGGGAATATCTTTCACTGTTGTGTTCATGGAGTATATTGTGAAAATTCTGTAAATTTACAACAGTGGGCCTTGATGGTTATCTTGGAAATGGTGACAAAAAAACGTATTTTATTTAAATCTACAGCATTGATGATCCATAACAGTGTTGTTCTTTTAGATTCGGAATGTGGTAGGTCTTTTAGTTGACTTAATTTTCTTTTAAAAAGTGCTTATGATTCAGTGCAGAGTCGAGGGTGTTAAGGAATGTTTTATTTATCTACCTTCAGCCAGAAATGGCTACCGTAAGAAAGTTTCATATATGCAGTCATTTCACAATTGACAAAACAAAAGGGTGTTGTGGGAAGGCTGCAGCCAGAAATGGGCCCCCGGTATATCTCAGAAATGTGCATAATGGTCCATGAAACACTTGGACCAAATAAATGTTCTCTCTCTGTAATATAATCAGGCGCTGGAGAACAAATGTAGGGGAGGAGGGTGTGCGAAAGTAAGAAATTGAAAGTTACAGTGCATATGTTTGCTTTAAATTGTGTGTTTTACTCTAAATTTTGACCAAATTAATTTGGTGTATTGTACTAAAACTACAGCCTTGTGAGCTGGAAACCACAAGACAAATAAATGGGACTCATTTAAAAAAACAAATAAACAAGAGCTAGTTTTTGTAGAGGTGAGAGGTCTGGAACCCTTGAAAAAACTTTAAAATCATTAAAGAATGTCTAAGAAACCTATCTTTCAAACTTTGCTATGTGTGTTTCTCTGCAGGTCCCTGAACAGTGGTACCACATACTACGCATGCTACACAGGGATATAAAATCTGGACCACTGGCTCACTAAATACAGTTATATTTCAGAGAAATATGAGCATGTATTATTGAGGTGACACTTAAATAAGCTGGGGAATAATAAAAGGGTTTCATTTTTCAGTTTTTTTTACTACTATATTCATGCAAAAATACAAACTCCTTGTGGTTTTATATTATCTGATAGCAACGAGCAGTATTTTAGCTTCTAGAACAACGGTCAGGACAGTGACAGTCTTCCAGTCAGGTAATATCCATGATATCAACTGTGCGTGTTTCTGCACTGTGTACTGATCTGATGAATAAATAGTTTGCTAAGAATATGCATGAATATGTACATTTGAGATAAAGTCTTGCAAAGGCCTAAATAACCAAATGAATGTTTAGGGTGCTATCCATGTCTCGATAAATCAAAGAAACCACGTAGACTCATGTTGTATTGGGTTTAAGCAAATATACGAGAAAAGGGTTTGTTTTATTGTTTTTTTCCAGAATGCAACAACTGAGATGAAGCTGAGCTTCAGCTGCAAGTTAAACCCCAGGAACAAACTCCAATCCAGAGGGGTTTATGAGGTCATGCGACCTTAATAGAGGGATTTAACGCCAGGTTGAACTTCAGCTAGACTAGTGACAGTGAAATTGGTCCTAAAAGTTTGGAGTTTTTTTTCTCTAAAGCTGGTATTCATTTTAGCCAAAATCTCATTATTTTGGTCAAATCTTTTCGAGAAGTTTCATAGTTGTTCACCTGAACTTTGCTGGCCCTCTGCTGGAAGTCGGTGATGTGTTGCAGGCCCTGCCACATGCATCGGGAATCAGTGGTGTAATATTCCCCAGATATGTAAAAGTGAAATATTTGCAGTCTTCGGGAGTTCGGCAGCGCAGCTGGGAGGAATATGTCACAGTCGGGGGTCTGTGAGGTGCACAGTTCAGCAGAGAGACAGCTGCAGGGGAAAAAGCTGTTTCTGAGCCTGCTGGTCTTGATCTGCAGGAACCTGAAGTATCTCCCAGACGTTAGGAGATTAAACAACTTATGGGAAGCATCCTTAATGGTGCTGCATGCTGTCCACAGACACTGCTTCCTCTGGACATCCTGAAGGGCAGGAAGTAAGTCCAGATGATGCATTGAGCATTCTTCATCAACGTTTGTAATCCGTAACAGTCTGAGAAAGAGCAGTTCTGGTATCTGACTGTCATTCAGCTGGTCAGAAAGCAGTTCCTCTGGTGACCTCTCATGAACAAGTGGTGCTGATGAGTCTTCTTGACCATCATGGATTTGTTGATGGTCCTTGGAGAGGTGTATCCTCGGGAATGTCTGCGTGCGTAAAAAGTAACATTTACTTTTGAGTGAAAAAAAAACATAATTTTACAAAGCACACATCTTACAGGTACTGGCATACATTTTTTTTTATTTAATTTAATTGTATTTTTTTAATAAAGGGCATGGACTATGTAAGAACAAATGCTAAACAAGTGAACATTTTAATACATTACCATGTTATGAGAAACAGTGGCAACAAAAGCAGCTTGCGGGATGCGAGGATCCTCACTGGGACTGGAGGAGCTGGTGAAAAATCCATCAGCAGAGGATACAGAGGATACTTAAAATCAGCAGCAGAATGTTGGTTGAGTGTTCTGAAAGAGGACACTGAAAGAAGCACACTGAAGACAACAGTGAGAAATGAAATCCTACAAGCATCAAACTGAGAAAAATTAACTAGTTTTATGATGTGCCATGTATTTCTGTTTGAGTTCATTTTGCTACAAATGACACCCAAATTAATTGCAGGCGACCTGATAAAAATAATAATTTCTCTCCTTCAAGATGGGGTTGTTTGAAATGTCTGTGGAAAAAAAAAAAGAAAATGTTTGAAGCCTTATCGAGTTGTGAGCCTTATAGCTGAAAATAATCCTTTGTGTGCAGATGAAAGAGCGGCTAAAAGTGTGGACTAAAGGAATGGTGAGAAAGTGACAAGGAAAAGAATGGGATCTTTAATTATTAGGCTTCATATTAAAATCATTTAATATTCTGTTGGGGGAATAAAATCACTACATTAAGATAAACTTTCCACTTCTGAAATGTGCACAGCATTTTCTTTCTTGAAACACAGCTGAAATGCCCCCTTTAATTACCTTTATTGACCTGATTATAAACTCTTTGTTGCAGATTTCTGAAGTTGTCCTGGTTCTGTGAAACCACACTGACTCTATCTTGCTTTTGTTTGGGAAGATTTATTCTTTCTTTCCTTTTCCCCGCCTTAATTGCAGTTTTTGCACAACATTTCCTAAAACAGCTCCCCTCCTATGACCGTCCCCAGGCCACTGGGGCACTGACCCACCTTCATGCAACGTCCCACACCAACAGGTCAATTCAAAGAAAGTCTTTCATACCAAACACATCAGATGACAGATACAGCACATCAGGTTCCAGATGTGTTTTTAAACATATTATTGTGATGACAGTAAGGAGGTGTTTCTGCCAGCCACAGACAGGTGAGCTGGAATCAACCAGACCAGCTGCTCTCAGATGATCTGTGCTGAAACTGAGACTTGAATAGAATGAATATTTGTGGGAGTTGTGGGGCCTTAGTGCCAAAAGTAATTTCTGAAATAATGATAATAGATTAGTCTCGTGTGTGCACTGCTGGCAGCTGTTTATAATTGTGGTGAATAATGGAATTCATCCATTAACTTCCTGTTATCCGAGATCATGTCACGGGGCAGCACCTTGAGCAGAGAGGCTCAGACTTCCCTCTCCCAGGCCACCTCCTCCAGCTACTCATGTGAAACACTGAGGCATTCCCAAACCAGCCGAGAGATATAAGATGTCCTGGGCAGCTCGTAGAAACCCAGTACCCCATACTCCTGAAGCACCCCCAGAGCACACCTCAAGGGACACAGTCGTATGCCTTCTCCAAGTCCAGAAAGCACATGAGCACTGGTTGGGTAACCTCCCATGCTCCCTCTATGACCCTAGTGCGCATAAAGAGCTGGTCCAGTGTTCCATGACCCACATTGTCCCTCCTGCATCTGAGATTTGACTCACAAACTGGACTCTGTTCTCCAGCACCCCTGCGTAAACCTTACTGGGACACTGAGGCGTGTGACAACTCTGTAACACGACCTGGTCTCCCTTCTAAAAACAGAACCCACCACCCCAGTCTGTCAGTACAGAGGTACTGCCCTCAATGTGGTGAATAATTTATCTTTTATATTAGAAAACCTTGAATATTAAAAGTTAAAAAAAAAAAAAAACTGTTTAAATGGAGTTTAAAAGCTGATGGCGTGACACCACAAGAGGACAGACTCTCTTTCATGTAAGATGTAATAAAGGAGTATCGTTCCAAAGAACGTCAAAGCTTAATTACTTTTTATGGTTTGAAAAGAGAGGAGTTAAATTATTCATTTCTGCAAACAAAAAGCTGCTGCTGTACGTAATCAGAAACAATAGTAGAGTTCTGATCATTTTTCTTTATTTCCAGTTATTTGTGAATGTGTCTAAAAGTGTTTCTTTGAACCTACCAAGGCCTTCTGAATGGCAGTCACTGACCGTAGGAGCCCTCAGGTCATTTCTCATGCGTCTGGCAGCTGAGAGCGGCACTCAGAGATCTTGTGCCCCGTCAAGAGCAAATCAGGAAAAGGCTGGATGTGTTACAGTATAGATGGGATGGCTGTAAAGCCCACTGTCAGAGGGCAAGCAGTGAGCCACCGCTCTCCCTTATTGTCACAAGCACTCCTACTTGTTGTTCTCTTTTTGTTGTTTCTATCATGATGAAATCTTTGAAAGGTGAGGAAATTCTGTCATCTATTTCAGCTCGGCCCCAAAAAGCTTCTGAGGACTGAAAAAGCTGCTTGAAAGCTTTGGTTTGAAGTCATTTCTGAACAGCAATTTTCCCCTTTCTCTGCGAGCAGGTTACCTATAACCACTCTGTCAGCTTTCTGAAAAATCCTCGGTGGGGGATTGCTGGCTATAAAGTCTGCATTAAAGAGATCTATCATGGAGCCAAATCATTGGCTGAGACTTGCACTGGTGTCCAATAATACAGTCTGCCTTCTCCAATTTCAAATGACAGACACGGAGATGGGGACAATAAACACATTTTACCTCCTCTCACACACACTTTTGCTCTCTCTCTTAGACCTGTCTTGTCTCTTGTTATGGTTTGATCATCATATCTCTCGTTCACACTAAACACTGAAGGTTTTCAATTTAGTCAGGTTATGATAATATTCCCTATTTTTACTGTCACAAGAAGAAGGGGGGGAAGAAATCCAGTTTCAGTATGTTATTCTATTGTATTGATGCACTTTCTTCACTTCTTCATTGAGACTGTATTTAAAGGCTGTATAACCTTAGTTCTTTTGAATTGTGTTTGTGGAACACTTATTTGTGTACTTTACAAAAAAACAACAATAGACATATTGCCGATAGGCTGTCGGAAGGACGAAATGAAGGGCCGATCCTCCCAGGTGAAAGAAAACAGACTGTTAGAGACAGGTTGCTCGGAGAGCTGTGGGATTATTCCACCGTTTCATGTTGGACATTATCATGAGCAGACTGATGGGAGCTAAAAGCAGCAATGGAACACAACATCTAACCAAGGTCAAGCACTTCCTGTGTGTCTCTCTGCCCATCTCCACAACTCGTAGGGAGATTTGTTCGGGGAAAAGTGAGATGAAATGTCAAGAACAGAATGATTGCTTGGGAAAGGGGGATCCTAATTAACTCTCCCTGGTGGAGATCTCCTGCTACCTCCCCCATGCCGCGTGCTCCTGTTTGAATCTTTCATCTCATCCTCCTTGCTTCGCCTCTGAGGACACAGCTACAATTGCAAAAGCCAGCCAAAAGGACAGACAGATACAACAAATGCAAAGGTCAAAAAATAAACAGAGGGCCACGAATGACAGCCTCTCTCTCAGGGATACAGACATACAACAAAGCAGTTCGTGCAGGACTAAATTCCTGGCAGCATCAAGTAGCCAGGAAATAAAGAAAAATAAAAAAAGGACATGCACCAGAATACCATCTCAGAGCAGCACAAGGATATGATGAGGTTTGTTTGGATATTCATCACTGCATAATTAATGGAGTATTGGAGAGGAAGCACACTGGAAATGATTTATTAAATTATTTAGTTATTGATTTTTTTTTACTTTGTTTTTGCTCTTTCTGCAGTGTAAGGAATGGCTATAAATTACTATATATTTAATGTGTGTTTACTATCACACTCTACTCTGTTATATATAATCTAAAACACATTACACAAAATCAACTTAATAAGAAATTCTGGCAAGAATTTTATGGTTATTCACATTGAAACATACCTTTTTTTTTGGCTTGTCTGACTTGGATTTTATCAGTTTAGGTGTCTGATAACCTTTGCAGTCTTGCAACAGAGCAGCTACCAAATTGCTCTGATAAAACATACCTTTTTTTGTGGATCTGAAGTGACACTAGGGAATTATGGGTAAACTGTGAACAGGGTGAAATTTGCACATGTTTCAGGATTCATGAAAATATTAGTGTGTATTAGGGTGCTTTCACACCTACACCACTTGGTCCGCTTAAAGCGGACTGGAGTCTGGAACACCTGCAAGTGCAGTTCGTTTGGGCTGGTGTGAAAGCGGACCAGTTTAATTTGGTCCGAACTAAAGAACCGTACCGAAGCCACCTTCAGGAGGTGGTCTCGGTACGGTTCCATGTGGACTCCAGTTCGGTTCGCTGCTGGTGGGAACGCTGCCCGGCCTCGATTCGGACCTACTCTGGAATGTAAGTAGCTTTTTGGTCAACCGAAGCTTCCGTAGCAAGACGCGTGGTGTGTTTTTGGAAGCATAAAATTTCTCCGCACAAGTTTGTTTGTTTTCGATGGTGATGGTGTTCTACAATACGTCTTCTCCGCTCCAAAAACAACCGCAGAGTGTTCTCGAGTTTCATAATACAACAACAGCAGTATTTATGCTGCACAAAGCAATGATCATAATATACAGTCTCAAACACTAGCAGCAGAGCACAGTTCATCGTTAAGAAATAAACAAACGGCATTATGTTTTTTTTTTCCGGGATTTTTCCCTCTTCACATGCGGCGCCAATCAGCTTTCATCTATGTCACCCAAAAACACAACAACCCAAAAGTTGCCAACTGCCATTAAACGGGAAGAAAAAGTCAAAAACAAGATGGTAATGTCTACAAAAGCTGTTCTTGCCTTCTTTGTCCAAATATAAGCAACTATGCGGCTATTGTTAGCCACTGTTAGCATTCCCTGTATTGTAGTTCGCATGTACCATATAAAAAAATGTGAATAAAACTACAGAAGCATTTCCATTTGTCAAACAATTGTCTATGGCTGATTTAGTGCCACAAACACGAGTCAGAAGTGTTAATAAACGGAATATTACAGGAGTCTCTACTGTTTACACACTGAGGGTTTCTCAGTGGGTTTGAGTTTTGGTGCTATAGAGCAGTGGTTCTCAACCTTTTTGGGGTCCTAGACCCCCTGCATATTCTTGATCAACTCTGAGGACCCCCCATAAAAACACAACATGACATATTCTTCTTTATAGTCTCATTTTGCTGTCTGTTTTCTTTTTTCTATTCCAGTGCGGTCTTTTTTTTTTTTATATGAGCCATTTCTCCATGTTGTCTACTTCTTTTTCCCCCCCTTCTTCTTCTTCTTTGTGTTACTGTACTTATCGTCGTCTTCTTTGTTTGTTTTTTTTCTAACATTATTGCAATTTCAAGCGCTAACTTGAACTTTGCAAGTTAATGAGTTTTCCCCCAACAACTTCCTGCACATATTTCACAATAAAAGCATTTTTAAGAAATGAATGGTGTATGTCCACTGAAACAATAAGGGACTCATAATTTGAAAAGGATGCAGATCATGTTAAGTTTGTATTAACAGTGTCATACAGGAACTTCAACAAT
>JBAMYA010000018.1:18957583-18982182 GCA_037176975.1 Arrhamphus sclerolepis | reverse complement strand
TATATACGTGTGTATATGTATATATGTATATATATATATATATATATATAGATATATAGATATATATATGCGTGTGTGTATATACATACACATATATATGTATATACATAGTAGGGTTGTAGAATTGCCAGAATTGCCATGCTTTCAAGGGTTATTTACCCTGAGAAGTAATTTCCTCATTAGTGAACTTGTTTAGCTCCTGTGGGAGCAGTTAAGGTTATATGCACTGAGGAAGAGTTTAGTCACTGAAGGGTTAAAAGTCTGAGGCAAGTTGCCCATGCCCCTGCAGCTACAGTATGCTCCGGTGACCCTTTGATTGATGGTCCAGCAAATGAGGGGCTGTACCTGGAAGCCTTAGAAGCCAGGGATTGGATCTGAGCTCTCTGTGTGCATTCTAATAAGACACTGCCTTCCAGAGGAATTGGACCCCAGCAGTCTAAGGTTAATCTAGATGTAGTCACCTGCTGAGTGTGCAGCAGATTGCTGGGGGGTGACATCCCCGTTCTTTTTCTTTGCTGTGGAAACTTAATGTGACATCTGATTCCCCCTTCCTTACAGGAGGAAGTGTAGAGGTTGGCATTTCAGTGCTCCGTGCATGAAGATTCCTGCTGGCACTTTGGCTGCTGACCCGCTTGCTTGCTTGCTTGCTTGATTGCCTCTGACTCTGGTCACACTCCCAAATTCCTGTGTAATTTCTGCCAAATCTCTTATGATATCTTCGGAAGAGTGAGCAAGGTTTATTTTTAAGGGGAACCTGTGAATTAATTTAGGAGAAAGTCAGCAACATTATTACCTCTGCCCCCTTTTTTATTATTCTTTAAGGATAATTCTATTTAATGTTATAGGATCTATAAAACTGCCGAATGACCATATTTGATGTAAAGACTGCTGGTTTATCATGAGACCCATTTGGCCCTTTTCTTGGAGAATTTTGGGAGCAAAGTGGTTCTTGATGGCATAAGAAAGCTGGGATGAAGAACATCACGACTTCACCTGAACCTTAAGAGAAAGACAGTTATTGAGTTCACCTGGTATCAACATCACATTGTAGTGTGGACTTATTTGATTTATGCGCTTATTTTTGCCTAAGCTTACATTATTGCACTATATCAATAATGCAGTAACTAAATCCCTAAATGCACCCTCACATGTACAGGCTTTATTTTGTAAAACTAATTAGAGTTTGTGCAGTTTGTTTAGGCAGGTAATCACACTCAAGTGCAGAAAAAAAAACAAAAACAAACAAACTTCCAAAACAATCTTATCAGCATCTAAATCCTTATATTAAAAAGTGGGTTTCTTCAAACATTCAATACAACTCATAGTTTTCCATTTCAGATAGAGATGTAACCTGAACCTGAGGAGGTCTGTTACCATGGTAGCATACTATGTGATTCAAACTTGTTTGAGAACAGCTTTTGTTTCAAAAGTTCAAGAGTTCTTCTCAGTGTCTTTCCCACCATAAAGCTGAAAAATGGTTTCATTTTATTGGGAATCCTATTTTATGACACATTTTTGGAGATGTCTACAACCGTGATCAAAAGGCTGCACTGGTTAGAATGGAACTGCATTAGCGCTGGGGACATGCTAATGTTTTAGAATAGACTGTTTTTGTGAGAGCATAACCATTTTCTGCTGTTCCTTATCCATATGATCTTATCCATCCATACTTCACAAATATCACCCATAATGGTCCTTGGTTCACACCAGTTTCTTTGTAGGGCTTTACATTTTGTTTTTCTAATGGGAGTTTTCTTGAAGTTAGCTATGCCAAACATATCAAGTAGCAAAGCTCTGAGAAAAGCAGACTTGCATCTTACTTGGTTTCATCATTATTTTGTAATATTTCCGGTACAAAAACCTGCAGGGGCTATCAAATCTGAATTTCACTGGATTTTCAGAGGATAAAGACTTTTAATAACATCTGCTCCCACCTCTGTGACTAAGGGAATTTTCCTTAAGGATTTCTCAGTGTGATTGAGTGCATTGACTGCACCCACGTTCCCACTGAACTTCCTTGAATGATTTTTCCATTCCTAGAACAAAATGTTCTTAAAGTTGGTGACAACCGTGAGCCTGTTACATTTGAGTTACCTGTCTGAATTATGATTTCATGCTTCATCTTTACCCGATTGCAAGTTATTCTTTCACCAGCAGGACGGTACTTACACAAAATTAAATCTCAGATATAAAACACCTACATTCCACCACTTGTCACTCATGCGATAACAGTCAGTTATATTTTAATTACGCATTCACTCGCTTCACCGCTGCCGCCATATTACATTTCCATAATTCATTATGTGTCTGCAATAAGAGCTGTAATTCTAAAGAAGAAAAGTAGCAAGATTGCTTCTGTTTAGTTAGCATTACCATAGTAATTCATGGTGTCTGAGCTGCACTGATAATTTCGTTCAATAGTTGCCATATAAGCGAAAAACTCAGAAATTGTTAGGCCTCCTTTATCCCACTGGTGAACTCTATCCATTCTGGTGAGGACAAACACAGACAAAAGCCCAAAAGCCTGGAATCAGATGATTTTCTGATGACATGAAATATCTGAAGAGCATGTTTCAGTTCTGTATAATTAATACAGGAAAACCTCCTGTTTTGTCTCGATAAATACGAGAAACACCCTGACAACAACATGTTGATTGATTTTCACCATGACACAAAACAAGCAGTCCACCACTTTTATTTCTTTATTTGTTAATAATTGGTAATTTCCACAACACAGAATCTCTCCTGAATTAGTGTTTTGCTTCCACAGCAGTCATGTTTGACCAATAAATGAAGCTGCATTTTCTAGAATAGCTCTGCTCATGGTAGCAGCTTGGTGCAGTTGTTGTTGTTTTTTTTGCTAGTTTTGTGCATATTTTGAAGTTTTTCAATGGTCTCTGTCATTGATAATATTGGTTATTGAATATTTCTTTGGTTACTTTTTACTTCTTCTCTTTTTTTACCACCTGATATAATGAGGAATCATAGCAACAAGCGAGTTGTTCACAAGTGGGAGCAGCTGATGGAGATTTCAAGATAAGATAAGATAAGATAAGATAAGATAAGATAAGATATACTTTATAAACCCAGATTGAGATGCAGGAGGTTATGCTCTACTCTAACATCTCTTTACCCGGCGTTCTGATGAAATTTAAAAAGAAGTAGAACAGGTAAGGGCAGTGGAATAGCAGTTTTCATTTTTATTATTTACGTAGATAGTTCACTAGTGTTATTTTAGTGTCAGTTTACATCCCACCATCAGCTGGTGCAGACGCTCCAAGTGATGTCAACTGAGCAAACCAATAAAGAAGGCTGGCTCTGCTCAGGGTACTGTTCTGGAGCCCCTGGAGCTGACTGTACGCTTCACAAAATGAAAAACATGATGCACAACGATGAACATCCTCTTTACAACACAGTGATTCAGCAACGGAGTCAGAAGCTGCAACACAGATCATGAGAGGAAAACACCTTCCTGAACACACTTGTAACCTTTGAAGATACTTAAATAACAACAACTACGGCAACGATTAATTTCTCTTCTGGAACTGATAAAGTATTTTTGAACTGAACTAAATTGATGCTCAGAGTGTAGCTTGTGTGAAATTAAATAGAAACCACGGGGAAATGCAAACTCATTTGGAACAAACCAAATGAACGAGGGAAAAGCACTAAACATGCAACAAAAAGGGAAAAAAGGTAGGGCAAACATACTGACAATAATGTTTCTCAGTCAGATGATAATAGTGATACTTTAACGGGAAATGTCAGGCACTTTATTTGCATACACTTAATGCCGTGAATTCTTTAGTTACGGTTAGAAAATGTTAGATTGGCATTTCCAGAGGATCTTAGACACTGATCAGGCTCATTGGGAGTTAGCAGAAGGCAGACAGAGTCAGCATTCAAACCATTCACAGGCTGTGGAGAAAGAAAACTGACTGGCAGTAGGGACTGGTGATTTGTGATGGCTCTTCTGGTATGGGCAATTTTATTTCATCACTTATTTAATTTCCCCAGTATACGTCTGAGTCATATATTCAAATGTTTATTGTAGTAAAATTAAGATCTTACTTTATAACTTAGATATTGAGTCATAAACAGTTTAGCTGAAAGCTTTAAAACAGTTCATACTGCTTAGCAGTTTAGCATGGAGGGATATGGAGCTTACTGAAGCAGCATCAATGACATTTCTAAGTGGTGATAAAATAGAGATTGATGTAATAAAAATCTAAGTGATTAAAGCTTTATTACAATTATTTGGAAAATGCACTCATAATAAAGCCAAATAGGTGATTATTAAATCCAATTTCAAAGTTACATTCTCAAAAATAACCAGATTATCATAATCTGATGTATTGACTCCGGATCCTATCATCTGTATATTACGGCACATAATAGGTAATACAAAATAAACAAACAAACAAAAAAAAAACTACTTCAATGCTCCCTCATCTCTGACAGAGTGTATCTTGTAAAGGGGCTGAATACTGTAAGATAAAATTTCTGTTAGTGAAAGTGGAGAGTCCTAATTCCTCTGTTTCGTTACAATAAAATTCACCACAAGACCTCTGCGCCACCACTACACTTTAATCTCCTTGAGATGTCATTTGTGTACAGTGGAAGGGGATTGTGTAGAGATGCAAAAACAGCCAAGGCATCATCCCAAAGCATCGTCTACTTGACCCCGAACAATTACTTTGACCAAACAGCGTATTTGGGAGGCACCTGCTGCCTCGAAATCTCATTTCATTGGTAATTGTCACCTATTTCCCAACAGTGGAGTCACTTAACCCGAGAAACCTTCTGAATCACAGCCCCGCCTCCTTCTGTCACAGTCGCTTGTATGATCCTCCAAGCACACCACTTCTTTTTTCATTTTGTCAAAATTCATTTATTTTTCCGTGCAGATCAACCTAATTAGAAGGAAGGCTTGTGGTGAAACTACATCTTTATTGCTGTCATCATCGATATCACACTCCTTATCTGGGTCACTGAGCACTGATTGGCTGCATGGCAAATGGGGAGGAAATTTTCCATTTTGCTCAGAGCCTTTCATGTTTCAAGGGCTTGTGCGGTAGGGAAAGGATCTGCATATTTGTGGGGTTAAACAGTAACAGGTCTCCTTTTCTCACAAACACCGAGTTGTGAAGAGAAGAGAAAAGACGCAGAAACGGGAAATACAGCGATAAAGTGTTGCGTGTCTTCTGGGAACTGAGTGTGCTATTCAATCATGCTCGATAAGAAAGCCAGCAGGATTAGTCAAAGGCTTTCTGCCTGGATGGTGAAAATGCGACCCTGAGTTGAGGAACTCAACAAAAACGCTGTTTATAGTGAGATAGCGCTGGAGACTGCTTTGAGGCAGAACAGGAGATTATGATTTCTCAACTTATCAAACTGAGGTGATTTTGATGAAGCAGCAGCGGTCCATTTTGTATTCAAGGTCAGTACTTTTGTTAGAGTGTCTGCGGGTAATAAAACAAGGTATTGGATTATATAACGAGTATCATAGAAACCTCTCTTTTTGTATGCTCAACCTCCTCCTCACAAATGAGCTTGCCTCCACATCTTTGTGCCAAAAAGCACATCCAGAGACCCTTCAGCCCCCGTTTCCTGTTCTTGTGTTTCCTGTTAAGCTGCCACAGTTATGAATGAAGTCCAATACCTGCTTATCTGAGGCGAGCTGACACAGCCGAATTCATTTCAGGATTATTCTAACAAAACAAGACAGACCATCTCCAGCATGGAGAGAAAATCATTTCCTTGTCGTCATTTTGTATGTTTAAAAGACACTTTTGAGGCCAAGGCTTGGATTGTCGCTCAAATTGCTCTGCTGTGTTGGAGTACTTGATGCTGACAAGTAATACTGGAAGCATGAAAAGCAATCCGAGTCTGACACACAACGATATATTTGCTTTAAGTACTCTCAGATGGAGCTTTAACGACACATGCTATGTGCAGTGGTCAGCTGGTATGCATGATCTGACATAAATCACTCGTTCTGAGCAACAGCGTAACATTGATTTTCATCACACTGGTGACCTTATTCCATCACACATCACAGTGGGACACGTGTAGTTGGGGTCTGTGTTTGTGGTTCACGACAGGGGTTTTAAAAGTTGGACTCTGTGCCCGACGAAGCAAGAGCCAAATAACTGAAGTTCCCATTTCAAGTTTAATTCTTGGAAAACTCGCACCACACTTGAAGAATGAGTACCACTGAATCAAGAAATGCAGCCACTCTTGAGCTGGTTCAGGCACTCACTCAACTCCACATATGGTTCACTCCAGTTGCAGCTTACTACTGAATTTCTCTCTTTAAATTAGAGAATGGTGCCCATTCCCGTCTTCCCAGTTAATGCAAACCGCCATATTTGCTGCTGAAAACAAGATGAAAGCTTAACAAGCCCTCCACTTCGCTCTTGCAGTGTCTTATGATTTTTGATCATGAGAGTACACGTTCTCGGTTATTTGGACAAGGAAGTCGGTTCATTCCAGAGGATAGTGATGAAATGACTGCAGCTTCATGCCCAAGGTTGAGAAGCTGCATCCAGCAGTATTTTAGTACTTCTTTGAGTGGACTATGCATCACGCTCTGGAAGAGTTCTGGTCAAGAAAACATTTCAGTCTTCACTGTTAAAAGCTTTTCCATCACTGACAGATCTTCAAGAACTTCAAAGCAAAAAAAACATCTCTAATTATGCATAACGCTGTGTTTCAATATAATTTTGATTAATGAGGTACTAGAATTTATCTCCAGCGCAGTCGTCATGGATGTGAAATCCAGCTTTGGAGGAAAAGCTGGCTTTTGTTTTTGTTCTGGACTATAAGTCCGTTTGGCTGTAAAGTTGGTCACTTTTAGAGTTACCCACTTTTGGAGCTGACCCTTGTGGTCGCTAGGAGAAATGCAATGTTTTGCAAATTAAAACTGTAGGTTGTTCATCTTTCTGTGAGCAGTGATGTGGTCAGAAGCTTGATGTCAAACTCCGTTTCTCATAATAAAAGTATTTTATACAGGCTTCGACAGACCTCTGCAACCAATAGGAACAAGGATTTATGGATGGAGGATGTTCATATCTTTATGCAAGCTGACTGACAGAACTATTAGTTTAGATTTGATGGGACACCACAGGGGACTTTTTTCTTTTTCTTTTTTTTTTTCAAGTCTGGCCCCATATTTAACCTTCATTCTTGGGTGTCAGTTATTATTAAGGATGTAAAACTGTGGAATCTGTCCAATACTGAGCGAGTGCATTAAAACTAGCAACCATGTAATAGCTGCAGAGGAATCTGAGAGGCAATTTTCCATATCAAAGGAAGAGTGCTTGTTTTTGTTATCGACACGCTCACATGTATTGTTAGCTTGCTCTCTGACCTTAAGCATATAGACCACCATCGACTTTTACCTTTTATACATTAATGCACTGCAGAGCAGAGGTTGCGAGGGTGCATGCTGCACCTACAACATATGGGGTAATATATCCTCTCACTCTGGTGGGCTCGTATGTGAGCCCGGGCATTTAGGTCCAATATTTATTTAACCTTTTCTGACCCCATACTTCTTGTGGCCCACTTGTCACTTACCATAACTGCCAGTCTGAGCCTGGGTAATGTATGAACCACAATGTCCAGTAAAACCAGTACTCATTTACCTTTCTTTCAACCACAGATTAACACTTCTACCCCTGACCCACCACACACACACACACACACATACACACACAGAATCAAAGCACTTATGTTCAGCTTTCTGGAAGATGAATTCATTTGATTACAACTCTAGTTAGCAAATCAGAAAAGATAAACATAATCTCGCTCTCAGTTAGTATGAATTTATTTTATCTTTCTCCCGGAAGCTTTAGAAAAAACCCACAAAAAACCCAAAACATGATTACAGTTGATTTTCTGATTTCACCAGAGGCAAAGCTAAACTTTGTGGCCATGAGGCTGCAAATAACAAAGAATGTGATGCAACACTGTGCCAGATTCAGATACACTTCATCTGGTCCTTGAATAAAATTAAACCCAAAATTTCCAGAGAGAAAATTGTCTTATAACCATAAAACTATTTTACCTTTCCTCTTGTTGGTCAGAACCCACAGAGGAGCAATATGAGCACACACACACACACACACACGCAAACTTTGAAACCTAAGCACATAAAACACTTTGTAATTGTAAATCAATAAACAATTACAGAACCACATCATATAACACACTGCTTACTGACCTCAAATCCCTCGGCGCCGACTGCGTCTCCATTTTCTCTCTTGTTAGAGGGCAGCTAAAACAATAGAGGGATAGCTGCCATCTAATCTGGACACTCTCCAGTGAAGCCTGGAGGTGTATCATAACGAGGAAGCTCAAGTATTTCTGTCTGTCTGCTGTCTGCAGAACAATTAGTTCATGTCTGAAAGACCATCTACTTTTATTTGTTTGGGGGCGTGTCCACACTTGTACTTAAGTTCTCTGTTCTGGAACAAACTGGAAGGTTTCTTTGCCTGTCATAATAGCATTTCATTTATAAAACTATATGATGGCAGATTTAAAAAAAAAAAAAAAAAAAAGGCTTTATAGACCATACCCTGATTAGAACACTGGTGTGCAGTTTGTTGATGGAGCAAATACATTTTTATCATAACGCTTTATGTTTTATATAGTGGTTTATTTATTTATTTTTTCCACCAGCAGAAATGTCCAATGAGTCAAAATGGCACCAAGAAGTCCTGTGCTGCCAAGACAAGTTAAGAGGTCTGTCCCAATTCCGGCCTACGTAGTCTACGTAGGTCGGGTAGACCGAAGGTCGGGTAGACCGGATGTCAGCGTCTGTGAATTGAGGCGGTCTAGTTTTCAGATTTACCCCCGCCCTTACCTCGGGGTTCGTCCTGTTGTTACTTTTTTTTTTTATTACTTGTTTAATTTTAGAACAACAACGTGAAGAGGTGGCTGTTCTGTTTTCTCAGGTTAATGAAAGCTCATGAAAGCAACAACAGTTGAAGAACTACAGGACCGCTGTTCGGGCTCATTTGCTGTCTTGATGATTTCTGTCAAAATCCATCCATCCATCCATTATCTATACCCCCTATTGGGACAGCCTTTGGCGCGTCGCTGTGACGTAATCGGCCTTCAAATGCAGCCTTCGAAGGATGCGGCCGCTGGATTGGGACACAGCCATGGTCTTCTGCAAAGGTTCCAGGGCCAGCATCAAACACCAACAATCACCATGGCTGTTTTTAGAAGAAAGAGATGTCTGAAATAAAATGTATATTTTTAAAAGTAAAACAAGACAGCTGTTTTAGATGTGTGTACTCCTTGTTGTTTTGGGTTTTATT
The DNA here is from genome assembly GCA_037176975.1 of Arrhamphus sclerolepis. Taxonomy (NCBI): domain Eukaryota; kingdom Metazoa; phylum Chordata; class Actinopteri; order Beloniformes; family Hemiramphidae; genus Arrhamphus; species Arrhamphus sclerolepis. Next base: position 18,972,853 of record JBAMYA010000018.1, on the reverse strand, counting down.
TAACAGAACTGTATCAGGGTTTGCTTAGAACTGCTTCAAAAACGCACCTTTTCAGAGGTCTGTGGACGACAGTGACCTCAAACGAACTGCACCACAGACTGTTTTCATCAAAACTTTTCATATTTGAATAACAAATGGTATTTTTGTTGCCATAAGCATGTTTGAAAAAGAAAGAAAGAAAGAAAGAAAAGGCTGAAGGGATTCAGCTTCCCACATCTGAGGTGCAGTGGATGGTGCGTGATCTGAAATTAAAGTTGGGGAGTGATTATGGATGGATGCAACCTGATTAGAAGAAAAAGATAATTCTGCATAATTCAGATGGGTGACTGACGTGGCAATCCCCAGAAAATCTCAGCAATTTAGTGAAGGATGTATTTTAAAACAAGGCAGGGCCAAACGAACAAGTAGGTTTGCTGAATGAAATTATAAAAAGAAAAAAAGGAGGAAAAGTTCACCATGTTTATAGCTAAATTAAAAAAACAAACAAACAAAAACATTCAAGACCTAGTTTAACTTTTATACATGAAAACATAATAGTTTTATAAGAGATATATAAGAGATCAGATAAATGCATATAGAGAACATGCGTATTCACAAATTCAGCATCAGGCAGCACAAGCTAGTAAAATAAAAACATTGTTGAAGAGCACACATTTTCTTTTCCCTTTTTTTTTTGATATTGTAGCAAAAAGAGCAACACCTTTATTCAAACCTCTGAAGCAAGGCAGCATCATGTGGCAGGAAACAGGGTGGAACACAGGACGGACCCGTGAAGACACAGAGAAAGAAATGACCACGTAGAACGAAGGTATCCAACTCCAGTCCTGGAGCCCTGCATGTCTTAGATGCTTCCCTGCTTCAGCGCATCTGATTCACATGGACGGATCGCCGTCAACTTGTCATGAAAGCCTGCACAGGTCAGTTAACGGCCCACTCATTTGAATCAGGTGTGCTGAGGCGGGGAAACATCTAAGACACGCAGGACGGGACTGCGTTTGGACACCCCGAGGCAGGGGAAAAGATCAGGACAGATGGGACATGTGACGTAAAACAGAAGCCAACAAGACAAAGACAGGAGCAAGAAGGACCCCCAAAAGCATAACAGGAGCACAACAAGTGATGGGAAAGCTTGCAGATGAAAAATGAAAAAATAGAGTGACAACTTGTTGTTTGACCTGATTAACTTCACTGACATTTGAAACTGTGTTGTTGCAAAAAATAACTGCTCATTTTATTTCATTGTTATAACATTGTCATTTGTTTTTAGCTCGGTTCATACTGTCATAGCAACTTTTTTTTTCCTTTTAAGCCTAAAAAAACATAAAGCCATAGATCACAACAAAATTTGGTTTCTGTCTGTCTTGAAGTTCCTTTTGCAGGACAAACATGAATCTGACAGACACTGTGATGTATTTTAGACAGAAACTGAATGGAGTAACAGAGGTGAAGCAATGCAGAGATGAGTACACTTTTTAAATGCACTGGGAAATAAGGATGGAGTAAATTATACGTATTTGAAATTATTAGTCCAGAAGACTTCAGAACTGCTAGAAATACAGACCTGAGCCTAGTGAGTTGTGATTGGTTAAATCTTATCCATTTTTAAATGACGTATAAGACGTTTCTTTTTAATAAACCCTTTAACTGCTATAGGCCTAGGCTGCTGGGGGAGTCCTATTGTAAAGTGAGTATCTTTTCTCTGTCTCCCAGTTTAAGATTGTAATGGATCATTTATTAACATTAACATGGGCTGTCTTCTGAAGTCTCTCCCCTTTCTCCTTATGCAGATCCCACCATTGTGATTTTGAATTCAGGATGTTGGAACAAAGTTGGCCTTCCAGGATCCAACATCTATGAACTGGTTCTAGGTGGATGCAGAAGGCTCAGGGTACCAGGACCTGCATCTGCGTCCAGCGGGTGGTCAGCACAGAGGCTTGGAGGGAAATCTTCACTCCAGCTGTTTTGCAGCCAATGAAAAATAGTAATTATCTTGTTTGAGATCAAGACTGAGTGAAATTGTTCTTATATGGATACTGCTTAGATTCCAGATGTAATAATAATTCAAAATATATATTTCTTTACATTGGAGGAATCAAAACATGCTACTCGTTACAAAACTGAATGTTTCTATGAAAAGAAAAACAATAATACACATTTGTTGAAGAGCAAAAGTGCACAAAAAAAACTTCAGCAAAATAAACTTCCAGACAACACGTGCAAAGCTGAGAACCCTGCCAGTAAGAGAAAGTTTAAAAGTTACAGAAGTTGCTCTGGCCAACGCCAGAGGTGCATTGTCTTCTTTCCACAGTCTCTGCAAAAGTCTCTATATGGGCTAAATCACATTTTTAACTTTTGCAGGCTGAGTGTTGGCTAATCCACAGTGGACGGCATTTGATACTCAATCCTCATTGGTCAAAGTTTCCCTCCATTTCTAAAAAAATGCAATCGAGTTGATGAAAACTAAACTAACCAGAAACTCATTTATACATGAAGACTTCATTTCTTCAAAGAAAACTTAATTCCTTTTTATTTTGTGACAGAAGTAATTATACAGACGCGAAAATGGCCTTTATGAAAAAGAACCAATGTCATTTTGTAATGAAGCCTAAATAAAATTAACATTGATTTTTCATTCTCTCTTAAAGTCGTATGTTCTAAATGGCTAAATTTTTCTGTAAGCCCTCTGAGATGAAAGCTAAGATTAGCATTTTAATTTAATTTAATTTTTTAACAACACTCAGTGTAATTTGTGGCACAGAGTTTGAGAAGCGATAATGGTAATTTTGTTAAAAAGAACAAAGTTTTTTCAACATTTTAAGTACATTGCCATAGTACTTTTCAGTTGTTATCTAAAAAAAAAAATAAGAAAAAACTACACTAAATACTGTCCTGAAAGACTGCAAAGCAGAGTGGGAAGGTTGCATTAGAAACCAAAGCCTCTGCAGTTTTTTCAGGAATATTTTTGATCATGTTTCATGTTTCTTGTTTTGTGTCTTTGCTGTACAAAATATTGCCTGAGCTGCAAAGTTCAGTTTGTCATACCTGATTTTTGAAATCCATATTAGGATGAAATCTTCAAAATGTTTCAAAGGCCTGTTTCTGCGACGGACCTCATTTAATCTCATGTCCATCATATTCAGGCATCTGGAAGCTCCCCCAGAGTTTCACAGTGATGCCTCTACAGGTAAGAGGTTTGTACTTACTTTGCAAAACTTGTTCTTCTTTTTTTTTTCTATTACCATTGTATCAAATAACTTTTTGTCTGCCATAATAGCCCAAACAAGATAAATGCGTATAGAGAGAAGATTGACTCAGCGTTTTTCTCAAATTATTTTCTAAATAAGCAATTATTAACTGCCAACTATTGATCTTCTTTTTTCTACATCTACAGAAGCGCTTGTTATCCTAGCTAACCCACTGATAACACTGACTTAGAGCTTAGATTACAAAATAGAAAAAACAAACAAACAAAAAAAACTGAGGTGGAGATAGTTCAGCTCACTGCAGAACAGGAGATCTGACCAGTTTGAGACTCTTATAGTTATTGGAAGTCTAATCTCAAGAAGCATCTTGTTGTCAGTGGACTGCAGAAAAGTATTAATGATGTTACAACCCCTTGTAATGTTGTAATGATGTGATAGGCAATTTCTTTTTTTATTCAGTTTTGCCAAATCTGATGTATTATTTTCACGATTGTGTATTTTATTTTCACCCATGTGTATGATTGAGTGCACTGGTACAACATAAGAGAAAAGAATTTTTCTCAACGTTCCATTGTCTCTCATCCAGAACAACATGAGTGGGATTAGTTGGAGTTTATATTTATTTATTTATTTTAGACTTATGTCTAGACAAAATCATTATGGCGTGGAGAATTGTAAATAAATTTTGATAGAGCTCAAGATAAACAGCTGAAAAGCTTCTGCCTGTCTGAGTTCCATGAATCTGCTACTTGTTATTGGGAAAACGATCACTTAAACATGTTAACAACAGGTCATCAGATTATAGCATCTCATGAGAGACTCCTGAGATTCCAGGAGGGACCAGGGTCTCCATTCACTGCTACACATCAGTTGAAAGAAGGTGGAAAAGGTGCTTGTTTCATGTTCCTGGAATCACACATTGCTGAGTACTTCTCGTGGGTGGCAGACACCAGATATTCCAAGAATAACAGAAGTGGCTGGACTGCCTGAGGAGACCCAGGAAGATGAACATGTTGCAGCAGTTCTTGATGTTCTTCTACTGCTGTTCCATCATCATCACACAAGGCACCCTGGTGTAGTATAGTAGCAGCTGTGCACAAGACAAAATGCTCCTGCAGAGAATTATAAAACCTGCACAAACCACCACAAACCACCAGCTACCTGGTCTGCACATCTCTTTTTCTTGTTGCCTGCAGAAGGTAAACAATATTCAAAAGGACCCACGAGCTCTTTGAACCGCTGCTTTCCAGAAATTGCCACAGGTCTGTCAAATATGCACCAGAAGATTCATTAGCGGTTTCTGGCCAAACAGAACTTCATAACATGCAGTGATAATGGGGACTTGATTTTCACTCTTTCCAAGTCAAAAGCTTTTTTCTTTACCCGACTGGGGTAAAATCTGGGGGTTTGAAATGAGACTGAATGGGGAAGGGTCAGGGGTCCAGTTGTTACCTTCTCCAAATGAGGAATGGTCAGTTAGGGGTGTGTGATTTTTGGCACGTGACATTTTCAACAGGTGTGCCAATAATTATCAAAAAAGCTGCAGACTGCTACAGTCCTCAAAGCATAAGCCATCACTTGTGATGCTAACCTGAGCTTGGGCTAGGTCTCGCTAGGTGCTCGCTGTGTTAACACAAGAGGTTGAAGCAGCTGCCATTAGTCTGCCTTCAGTGGACTTGCAGTCTACAGTTTGTTATTACTTTTATAGAGAAGTTGTAGAGATGCACCCTGTGCATGATGTTCTTAATAATCTGTAGAACATATGATGCTTTGCTATCATTGTTTGTTTAGTAGGTTTTCAATGCTATGCTTGTAATGCATTGTTTTTAAGATAAACTAGCATAAGTCAGTTGAGGCATTTGGGTGGTTTGTGTGTGTTGTGGCACGTATGGCACAGATTTTGGACTGGAAATCATCATTCAGTTGTTCATCTTCATGTACAATGCATCAAAGTTAAGTTCACCTAGCTAGCTATCTGATCCTAGCAGAGCTGAGACTCTCCACAACAAGCAGCTGAAGGTATTGGCACTGGATGTCAGAGAAGCATCTGTTGACGTCTAGAGATAAGTTGACCCAGACAAAGTAAAAACCTTTTGTTTATAAAACCTGTGTAGAACACAGTGCTTTCTGTATTTTTGTAAACCTATTAAAACTAAATATTAGTCTTGGAACCATTGATTCAATCTGAAATCAATTGTACTGAAGCACAGAGCTATAGGAACATGAAATATGTAGCTTAATTCTACAGACTGTAAGTAAAAAGATACGCTTGTAACTTCAGTGATATACTGTACAGATAACACAGGACCACACTGAACACAAGTTGTTCAGCTCTCAGAAATTTAGAGGAACACAAGATTTTTGTCAAATTCACACATCTTTATAAGACAGGACAAAATGGAAAAGGAGATCATCTGATTGTTTGAAGACATTTTTTAAGAGAGTCACATTAATACAAAGATCTATCATGGAATACCAGTATTTTATGTACTGCAGTTGTTGTACCACATTTTTATATTCTGTAACATGTGTACATGGTATATGTCAGCTTTGCTTCAAAAAGGTTCAGTTAGTTCATACAAGAAAAGAAAAAAAAGAGTCAAACTTTTTAAACAATACTCAACTCACCATGAAAGGATTACAATACCCTGCGAATGCTCACATTCTGTGTCATAATGCTTTACCACAAAAGAATACACAAAAACTCAAAGCTTTGAGCAACTCAGTGGATTTGATCCTGCCTTTCATATAAAACACTTGAAATAGCTGAATGTTTAATAATGCTTTACAAAATCCCAAGAGGGAACAGAGACAACACTGTGGAATTCATGTCAATAATAATACGGAAGATGTGTGAAGCGTTTCACTCCTTATTCAAATAAGACGTGAAATAAAATTGTTGCCTGAGGTTTGTTATCAAGTCTGAAATGTTAAGGATGTGAAATGAACTAATTTTATCAACCAAGCGCGTCACTAGACTTTGTTGTCTTAAAATGAAGCCTTTTGGATTTCTACCTGTGCATTTCTGCTTTACAGTGCGGCTTTTTCCTGTCTTCATTTTTGGGACAGAGCTCTTCATGCAACCAGGTTTATTTAATACCCTAATTTAGAAAATAATAAAATAGATTAATACTGCACATTTAGTTGATCCATTACAGCAGACAATAATTTTCAAGCGCAACCACAAATTGACGAGTATTTGCGTAATTCAGACACCTCTTTGATGGTAACAGATAAGGGTTTTCTATCAAAACAACAGACAAGTGCAAACTCCTCATCACTCATGTAAAGCTAATGGAAAAGGAAGCAGGATATTAAAGAAGAAATGTTTTAATTTCAGTACTGTTTCTTTTCACAGTGAAGTGACAAGATCTTAATGGATCAACCAGGTATATTCAAAGTTATTGTTCCTCATTTTATACCTGGGCACTTTTTTTTTCTTTTTTTTTTTTTGCTTTCTTGCTGGGTTGAATGAAAGCATATATGTCGATCTCATATTTATAAAGTCATCATATAGCTAGTCCCAGAGGTAGATTAGCTTAGCAGAAAGACTTGAAAGCTTAGGCAACCTTCGATACGCAAAAGTCACTAAATAAATTATTTTGTTGATGGAGATTGAAAATTTGTAGAGGCTTTGAGGTAACATAACCTTTTACTGTTTATACACACTTAAAAAGATCGTAGGAGACCAAAGATAACGTCATATCCAAGTTAGCTTCTCAATCGTTAGCTTCTACAACTCAATGCAATCTCTCTGTCTAGTTTTGCTACCAAAAAATATTTTTGATGTTCTAAGTAGTTATAGGGTAAAATCTGACATTAACAGACCTAAACATATCCTACTTGAGCATACAAAAGCTACAATTAAAATTTTAACTTACAACCAAGGACATAAAGATACTAAGCTAGCATAACTTAAGTACCCTTCGCATATATACCACATTCTTAAAGTTGTAGTTGTTTGTCCTATCTTTTGGGGCTCCTATACGCCAAACGATTTCTGTAGTTATATAAGAATAGAACATCTCACACGGTACAATTTGCATTTGCTCAGTCTTGGGTTCGATGTCAAGAATGTTATGCGCAGGTAGTAGCTACGTTGATGAGCCCACTAGAATCGTTGGCTACGACTGATGTGGAGATGCAGGTGAGTGGAAGAATGACGTAATCAGCTTGTGGTGACAGTAAACAAAAAAAACACATGAAAATAAATCGCTTTGTTGTGGCAAACATACTTTTAAAAATAGTTGTCGAAGGAGAAGAATGAGTTCCCAGTCTTCATTAGGGAGAAAAGGCCAACTTGGCTTTCTTGTTCCTCTTAAGAATAGAGCGAGGTTGAAATAATCAATATGTCATTTCAACTTGCATTTTCATTGGCCAGCAGGTAGACGGAGTCATAGAATTTCTGAAACTGTCACAATTTTCTATGTCTTTGGTTGCAAGACCAGTGAGACAGCCGTTGTCAGGCTGCTCATGTTGTAATATGTAAGACAGCTGATTTTGACCAAAGACTAAATATATCCCCGATTCTATCCTGGCGTTGATCTTTTGTCTCCGACAGCCCAAAATTGTGCAGTGAACAGGAGCCCTCAGGCCTTGTCCACACATGAAAGTAGCAGTAAAACTCTTTTTGCAGCTGAGTTTGTAAACCCTATTGGCAGCACTGCCTAGGGAGAGACGGACAATTTGTGACTGCTGTATCGTATATAGATGAAGCAGCTCCTTCGGCATGTTCAGTGATGTTCCGCACTCAGCACAGTCCACCACGGAGCACGCAAGAACAATGTATGTATGAAGACTAGGTCTGCGCTAGCTAGACAGCTCAACCTTTAGTCTGCCAAATCATCCCAAATCATATAATGCACAGCAGTCTACAATTAACAAGATACCTACGAGGTTTTGAAAAGTCTTAGAGTGCATTCGAATCCTGAATATTGTCCCTCCTCTGTTGTTATTTTGTGCACTACTTATTTCAAATGTAGATTGCATTTACAAGTATATATTTAAAAAAAACTTTCCTTTGCAGCTTAAAGATCACCAAGAACATTTTCCTGAAAAGTTAAAAGAATCTGTGAACCATGTCAGATTCATTTGGAGTGAAACTTAAATGACTAATTGTTGGAACTCAAAAGAATGACTCATTTATAACCAATTAATCTATCCATGCAATTCTCCTCACCCCACATCCATCCATTATCTATACCCATTTATTCCTGTGCAGGGTCACGGGGGTCTGCTGGAGCCTATCACGGCTATCTTTGGGCAAAAGGCAGGCGTACACACTGGACAGGTCGCCAGTCCACCGTAGCTCTCCCAACATATCAACTGGAAATGTGATGTAATGACTAATACTCTTATTTTGAGATGAAATTGCATTCTATTGGTACCTATAAAATATAACATTTATCTTGGAGAATGCTGTAGTTTTCAACCTTTCTAAAAAATGATGTTTGGAGTAGAAGTTCTAAATTGCAGTACGAGGTTGTTTCCACCTTTCACCTTTCCACCTTTATTTTTGAAACAGCAAAATAATCTTAATATTGAGTAAGGCCTTATTCACAATCCAAATTTGCAACTATTTGTCATATTTGAAACGTCTATGTGCTTTTGTGCAAAGCCTATCTAGATTTGCTGAGCGATGACAGCTCCAGTCTTTATGCTAAACATGTTTCTCTTAGAAGTAGCTGCAGTACATATTTATCAAACAAATATAAATCTGTTGATCACATCTTACAGCAAGAAAGCAAATAGTCATATTTCCCAAAACATCAAACTACTCCTTTGACATACAGAAGCAACACACCTGCGACTGACAAATGATGAATGTGCTCTCAGCTACAAAAATGTTTTTGACAGTTTCACACCAAAAAGCTTGCAAATGACAAAGCGCGTGTTTGTGTTTTAGAGGTGTGGTATGGTATTATTATCCAACTCATTATTCTTGCAATAAAAAAAGCAAATGAAATGGAACATTAAAACGAGGTTTCATCACCCCCTTGGAAAGTGTCGTGGTGAACCATGGCTCCGAGTCATCCCGGATTCCCCAAAGTCTGTGATTCCGTGTCAGTGGGCTGTTTGAACTGTATTCACCGTCATCCACCTTCGCTGTGTCAGACAACTTAACCGGCACTGACACGGGTAAATCCCGAGAGAAATCGCCACTGGGCGAGGATGAAAACAAAGACCATAGCTTCAAACTGTAGCCAACCAGATCACAGTCAGGGGGAAAAAAAGAAAAAAAGAAAGAAACAGAAGGAAAGAAAACCAAAGCAACATCCAAAAAAATAAGTTAACATAATTCTGACACATATAATTTTACAATATGTACATTATTTTTAAATTAAAATAGATTTGTCAGTTGTCTGATTGGGTAGGTCCTCTATAGAATGCTGCTTTTTTTTCCAACCATCCAGCGTTAATCCACAGTTTCCATTATAAGGTCATTGGCAGCCAATCAGAGAGCAAGTAAGGCTTCCATCTCGAGTCCCTGCCAATAGTTTGTTGGTGGCATCTTCGGACAGGGCCAAGCCCTTAGCAACACAAATGGCAGACCTTTCAACATCTTGACAAAAACAAATAAATAGAAAATATATGTAATATTTCTATATATATTCATAAAACCAAACCCATTGATTTAAACCCATGTTCTCTCCATTTCATCAAACTGGCCAGTATCCTATAGCCAGCCTACTTAACCTTCCTTCTCCATTTTTGTGTATTTTTGCAGTTTTTCAAGGGGGAAAAAAGTCTTCTTCAAACCTGTACATCTTATACCCAAGTAAACAAAATGTAAAAGTGTGTATGTTTTTTGTTGTTTTTTTTGTTGTTGTTTGTTTTTTTGTTGTTTTTTTTAATATATGTTTTATCCACTATATCCAAAAGTGTTGCAGGCACTTAAGTCCTTCCCAAACAAAGCAGATGTTTTTCGACAGTGGAGCAGGTTGGTTTGGTTATTCCTGGATTCGTGTAGGTGGTTCTGTCTTGTACGTCTTTGTCGATCTTTCTGTCTGGCAAGGAGCAGGCCACCCCAGATGCTGCTAGCCCAGGATGTCCAGGTAGACCGGCGTGGCTTTCCCCATGGCAAACAGGACCTTCTGAATGTCCTTAATGTTCAGTCGCTGCTGTGGTTCCCTCTGCCAGCACCCTAGCATGATGTCATACACCTCCTTAGGACAGATCCGTGGCCTCTCCAGCACCCTACCCTGGGTTATGCACTCAATAACCTGCAGAGAAGACAGAGCAGCGGAGTGAAACAAGCGATTCTCACTAACTGATTGCTTTGCTTTGTTCATAATGAGAAAGTGGCGACACTGCAGAGGCACTCCTTAAAGGATTGAACTAATGACACTGAGATGAAAGAAAGGAAGAGAACACATTCCATCCTAAATTTCTAGCGCTATTAAAGTAGAAACTGGCTTTTTTTCCCCAATAGAGCACAAAATATCAGGAATTCTGAGTATCTGTGAGAGTGAGTGTGTGAGATGTTAAAAGCCTTTGTTTGCCTTGTGCAACAATTAACTAAATGACTCACTGTTGTCATGACAATTTGACTTCACTACCTTTTTTTTTTTTAGTTCCAGGCCAACAGTAGCTTAACAAAATGGATAAGGATCTATTTTGTGTGGTTAACCAATTTAATGCTCTTGTGAGATACCATCACAATAATCCAAAGTCAAAACCGTGGATCTGATAACCTGCTTTCTGAAGCCTAATCTTCAAGTTAAATGAACTATAAATTTAATCACTGTTTACGTAATTATGACTCTGGTTCGATTTCATCTCAAATTTGAAAGAAACATAATAAAACATTAGAACAAACCAGTGGGGAAAATATTTTTCCTTCCACCATTTGTTTTACTGATTTAATCTCTCTGTTATGTTTGGCCACCAAATTACAGCAAACATGGTGAACAGGTTACATTTAAGACTGGTAGGATAGAGGGTCATAGAGAGCTGCTGCATAAACCCCTAAATCATAAACAGTAAAAGGATGCAGGACCAGTCTGCACAGATAATACATTCTGACAGCAATCCAGCTAATTTGCAATCATTAATGTTAGGTACCTGCAGAGTTACATCAATTATCCATTCATTCATTTTCTACAGTTACTTTATCGCATTGACTGTCAGAAGGGGTGGGGCCTAATGCTGATTGTGATCTGATGAGAGTGACAGATGAGCCAAACAGTACTGCTGAAGTTAGAGTCAATGATATTTTGAGTATGTAAATTAATGATGAACTTTTTGTTTTTTTCTGTGAGACATTCAAGCTTGCGCACGTGCACACCAACACATTAAGGAATGTAAATGCTCATCGAAACGAGTTCCCAGATAGAAAGCAGAAAACTGTGCGACTCTGAAGTTACGAGTGCAGACTTGACCCCATATGAAGTGTCCTGTCAGAGCCTTCCTTCACTGCAGGTTCAGAAGGTGAAGTCAGTTTCTGAAGGTGGATGAAAGCATCCTGACTATGCACTCAGTTTTCATTACTTTACTTCTTTTTTTTCTTCTTTTTTTTAAAGAAGTTAGATCAAGTTGGTCTTTTGAAGTTCTGCCTCAGTGTTAGAAGCTGTCGTGACGATGAAGACAACTAAAAACACATCAGTGCTCTGACTGGAGGGTTTGAACTCTGATTTAGTTATAACTGTCCTGCCAGTTCGAGGTTATAAATAAAAGGTTTTGTATTAGCTTTCCTAACGTCAGAATCACATGTAGTCTATGGAGCTCTAAGAGAAAAGCATCTGTTTGTAATACTTTGGGACAGTACCCAGCTAATAGTTTATCACTGTCACTGAGTCGGTGATGGCCAATTTATAGTCGCCGCAGTCATCTGTCATTGTATCATATATTAAACAGATTTGAATAACCGATTAAGTATAATATTCAAGCCTACCCTGCCTGGTAATAGAATGACATCCAAACATCAGAGGGATGATTTTCACAACATCACTTATCTCTTTACTCTGGCGTTTCTTCTTGTGAGATTCTGATATTGATTTGTGTGTTTTAGTCTCTTTAAAATCTTGCCAAGAAATGTTGAAATCCTAGTTTATGTCATGCCAAAATTGTATTGACTTCACTGTTGAAATACTTTTAAATCCAGCACATGTTGCATGCTGCTTTTTTTATTTTTGTGTTCGGTCAATTTCATTTTCTCAACAAGCTTGCTTTACAAGAGTAATCCTAATTGAATTTTATTGATTTAAAGCCAAGGTTCCAATGGGAGAAAAAAAAAAACCAAAACAAACCAATCATAGGTGTAGTGTAATGTGCCATCTTATCTGGCAGTAAGTGGCATCAATTTATCATCTGGATGGATCGGGCGGGATCTCAGAGAGAGTGAAGAAACAACACCAGGCAGTTGATTAAGAGCCAAAGAGACGGCGGTCATTTACATCAGTTATTACAAGGCTCCGGTTTCCATCTGAGCTGAAGCAAACAACTTCTCCTGTAATAAGTATCTTTACTTGATCTTTGAAGTGATTAAAATAGATCACTGGATGACACAGAGCCAAGATTTCCAGCGGGTGGACAGAATACCGTCCGGAAGCCTGCTCATGGACATGCTTCATACCTCATTGTTCCCCAGCTGAAACCAAGGCTGCTTCCCATACGTAAAGATCTCCCACAGGATGACTCCAAAGCTCCAGACGTCACTTTCCGTTGAGAATTTCCTGTACATGATGCTCTCCGGGGGCATCCAGCGAATAGGTAGCATGGTGTGTCCTCCAACCTGAGATAAGCAGGAATAGAGAACAGGGAAGGAGAACTCTTTAGTGTGGACAGAATTCTGTTTCTAAGGGTTAGCCCACTCTAAAAGATTTTAAAAATACAAAAAGACCACACACATTGTTACTTTTGTGTGGATTGTCGCCTGAGTACTGACAATGAACACGGGAAAGCTTGCAAATTCTCCATTAAAATGCATTCAAATGCAGCCTCAGTGTGATTAAACATGCAGATGACTGAGAACAGGAAATAATATCAATACGTTTCATCTGACAATTCATGTAAAGAAAGAAAAAAGAAAAACTCAAATAACTAAAGAAAAGGGTTTGGATGAAGTACTGGAGGTGGAGGAACATGTTACAGGCTAGTACATTTAGTTATGAATGTTACTGATAACTACCTGATCAAATAAAGTTTGAATATACACTGAATGTCCAAACACAATGGGATTTAAAATCGTAATATTCAACACATTGAACATTGTCAATAAGATATCATTTGATGAAATAATTTAATAAGATGACCTGGGCTGCCTTGGATCATAGAAAGTTGGGGCCAAATTTGGCCCAATTTTCTTGTAATGTTTGGCCAGTTTGTGACTGAATGATAATGATCTGTTGGACTTAACATTTTGACACCCAACCAAAAAACATCTGTCTCGTCTGCCTCATCTTCAGTAGATATCGAAACACTGGAGGTCCAATACTTCAGGTTATGAAAATAAACCACTCTTTTGCTATTGATGTAAAATACTACAATTCCTTCTTTACAATACTTCTAAGCTTTAGCATTACGCAAAGCATCAACGTCTTTTTCAGTATGGAATTGAGTTTGTGTGTTTTTTTTGTTTTTTTTTTAAGACATCAACCTAGAGGATAAGAAAACCGCTGAATGCATGCTTATGAATCTTGCCATTAAAGAAGTTCAGATTACTGACAATGTAAATGCGAGTGCTTATATTCTACACATGTAAAGCGTCTGCATTCAAAGATGGATTGCAGGATGAAGGTAACATTTGAGGCAGATATCAGCTTGAATGTCTTTGATGTTTTCAAACGGGCAGGACATGAAATAAGGTCTCTCACAGCTGCAAGTCCTCTTCGGCTGGATATTAATCGATTGAACATTTTGTCATTAATCATAAGCTTCCATTAGCGGGCTTTTTCCCCTGATCCATTTCCCATTTGTGTCGGTGAGTGTACTTTAATCATGGCCGCTTCAAGCTGGATGAGACTGATGTGGGAACAAGCATCACCTTGAAAAACGAGGACAGCAGCACCTAATGACAGTTATTGTGGAGCTTAAGAGTCAAAGTGCACCATTGTCACATAATGTATTCATGTCTTTGTGATGTGGGATCCAGCTGTGCAGCAGATTGGCCTGGAAATTTGAAATTGCATATGAACTTGTAATTACGAGACCTGGTAATGGACTGACTTCATGTGGACAGAAGGGAAAGAAAAGTCTTAGCATTTGATGATGACCTCCTGACCTTGTTATTTTAACAGACTGGTGATATAATGTAGCCCCATTATTTTCTAAATGACATATCTGCATCTCAGTTTTTGCTAACTATTTCAGTTTTTGCCTTTTCCTGTTTTTAACTTGACACTTTCGTCAGGATGAAAATGAGATGGATCTTTAAGCCCCTTAGAGGTTTTTATCTCTATTTCAGTAAAATCACTCCTCAAATGCAGCAGCGACTATCTATCATCCATCCATCAGTGCATTCATCCATCTAGCACTGGTCTGCAAAAACATGCATTCATCCATCTGGATGTGTGTTTTTTTTTGTGCCTAAAAACATCATAAAGATATAATCAACAGTCAAACGCAGCATGGGGTTGAAAATCGACTTTAGTTTTTCCGCTTTATTCGCACTCACGCAGTGTCTTCAGTCTCTACCTCTGGGTTCCAACACTATCAGATTTGTTTAATCATAATAAGCTCTTCTCCAGACTCCATTTCCCAGCTCCTAAATGTGTGACTGTGGCTGTGAGTGCTGGATGGCATTTAAAATCATCACCTCGTTCTTTTGTGGCACAGTCATTGTGCCTTTGCTTTGAAAGTCAAACTCTGTCAAACTCTGTGTGCCAGCTTGTTGCGGCAACAAAATCTTTTTTTTTTTTTGTCTTGTTTATTTACTTTGAACATGCTATTGTCTGTGGAATGAATTAAGAGGCCTAATTAAGAGGCCTGGTATTCTTGCTCATTAATCAGCTTCAACCAGAAAATGACTAGTCCTAAGCTAGCTTGTCCCACTTTTAGCGGAGATTATAAATACTAGATAATTCATGGGCTTTTTCCCCGTTAAATTTATTTTATTTGTTCATTTACA
>JBAMYA010000018.1:18911965-18927004 GCA_037176975.1 Arrhamphus sclerolepis | reverse complement strand
TATATATATATGAAAGTGAAGAAAGTACAACTCACCGTTATCTATGGCAATGAAAAGAGCTACGTATTTATTGTCATGGACATAAGGTGACTCTCGATCCAGTGAGGCCGAGGTGTTGACTGTTCCTCTGACGGGGTTCACACTCAGCCACCCTGCTGGGTCTCTCAGAACAGCATATCTGCAAAAAAGATGAGGTAAAAGAAGACAATTAACATATTGCAGCCAAGTAAGTGAAAAAGTCAACTGTTTACTCCATGTAGCCATGAAACAATGCTTTTTCTTACATATTTTCTCAGTCAGTTAAATACAATAGACACCGTGACATATTTGGGGATTCTATATAGGTCCCATACAGAGTATATATAACTCCATTGAATGCCCCATTTCTGCTGGAAAAAGTCTTTTGTCTTTTACAAAAGTCCAGTGTGCTTCATGAAATATAGTACAATTTACAAAAGATGAGATCAAATTAATGTAATGGGTTGATAGTGTTGCTGCCCCAGCTCTCTCCACGTCTGCACGGCTGCAGAAGCAGCACGTCCTGGAAGTCAGAGGCCTGATGATGATGATGATGACGATGATGATGATGATGGAAGACCTCTCTGGAGGTCTTACAAGCAAGCTGCCAAGATGGCTCTGCCTGGGGAATGAGATCAAGGACAGATCAAGCCCTTGCTAAATGTTCCACTCAGTCAGACACTGTTTGTTGCAAAAACAAAACTTGTAGGGTATTTGCATTTATACAGATGGACCTGAGTTATAAACTATGTTGCAACATGTAGACCAATGTGTACATACAAGCTCATCCTTGCTGTATACTTTATCCCATGGAACATTTTCCGCCTATAGACAAAAGGAATACACAAGTGGCCAAGAGTTTTTGAAACACACAGATGCACAAGACTGCAGACCTTCTTCACCATAATGCTGCTCTTTGCCAAAAGGCTCAGCGGTAGACAAATTGTCTTTGAAATGGAGCTCTTCAGCTAACAGACCGCGGCAAAGCCTTGGGAAATGGCTTTGCAATCAACCTCTGCTCACACCTTTCCCCTCTCCCACTCACATATAGGTTCTTTGCCAGTGACTACTTCTGTTAACCAACATGTGCAGCATGATCTACTGTCACAAAACAGGCAATGCACTGACGCTGTTAAAAAATGACATATTTGACTTTGTAGATATTTTCTGCCTTCGTCTCTCTCTCTCTCTCTCTCTATCACACACACACACATTCATGAAAAACACAGAGGGTCCACAAAGCCAACTCATGCAGGATAAAATAGGAAAGCTTGCAGCTTATTAACCCCCCATATGTCTCACTTCTCACATCACTGACTACATTATCAAACACTTACTGTGTTACATTACTGTTTCGTCACCTAGCTGTAACCAAGAAACACGCATGCACACACAGATTTTTCGCACCAGTTTTGTCATGGTTTTCAGCCATGTTTTTTTGGGCAAATTTCTTCATCATCACAAATGTCAACTGATAAATAACAAAATTGCAGAACAGCCTGAATATTTTTCTAAGAACTTTAGAAAATCAGCAGCTACTTCACACATACCTTCTTACAAAATACAATCAGTTTAATCAGAAGCCAGTGATATCCACTTGGAACATGCATTATTCTGGTGAAGCACATCCTCTTTCAGTTCTGTTTTTACATGTTGTGATAGAATTAAAAAAAATAGTAGCACAAACACCTCACACCAACAGTCAAACATGCTGGGAGGAGGGTGACAGTTCAGATTTCATTCGTAGCTGCATGACGTGCTCATTTTGTGGTCTTTGAGTTCACTATGAATTTCCTGTACACAAAAGTATTTTATAAAGCATCTCAGATCTGAGACCATTTGTCAAACAGCTAAAATCTGACCAAAACCAGCAGCAATTCTTCTTTTGCCAACAAAGACAAGAATCAACGTGCTGCAATGCCCCATTCTGAGGTCCCAGTCAGACCTTGAACTAAACTGTGTCCTAAGAAAACCGTTCACAGGTGGCCAGAGCTTGATGTGTGTGTTCATACCTGGCTTTAAAATATGTACCCAAATTTGTCCTCAGAGTTTGGATCTGACCTTTTTAATACTATATGCAAATAAACATGTACGTCATTATCATTTGCAAACTCCAAATTCAACCACACTAAGTTTGGCAACTGGCAGGGCTTCCTTACTCTGTGTAAACTCAAAGAATTATTTTACACCTGCAAGCATTTTCTCAGACATGTTTTACTGTTGCACATCGTACACTAAAAGTTCTGATGTGGTGCAACGCTCTTATCTTTTTCACTGTAAGCTCGAGTCAAAGGTAACCTCTAAATGATTCACATCCACCATTTCTCCTCTCAGTGCAAACACAGAAAAAGTCCATTAGATCCACTTAAAGGAAAAAATAAAAAGCCATTAAAAAGCCATTAAGAGTTTTCATATCTGGTTCAATGTGTTTATCTCCAAAACCAGAGCTAAAAAACGGGGGTCTAATGCCCCAAAACAGTCAATAAATAAAACATGATGCTCCTATTACCCTCATTTCACTGTAAATAGACATATCCAATTTAAATATGCACAAGCAAGCAAAAGGTAAAACTTGACATCAAGCAAAAGTGGCCAGTGGAGACAGCGAGGTGATTTGTCCAGGAGTTTTGCCGAAGTCGTAGAAAATATAGAACCTTGAGCTGTAGTTGTCAAGAGTGGTGGCTGTAATATTGCTGTTTCCAGAGCTACAGTAGATGCTCCGGGGCTACTCTGAGCCGCTATAGCTGGCATCAGCACCCAGTCAGAGTGTGTGTGAATTATTTGGCTAGAAATTACCCCGAGCTGTAAGAGTACACTGACGCATGTAGTTGGCGATGGCAGGAATCTGCTGTCCTGCATTTGTCTGACTGTCAAAATGTGTCATTATTAAACTTCACCGCACACTGGATTTTAAAATGATCTCTTATATCAGCCTTTCTGAGAGGTCAGCCTTTCAGTGTTATTAAAAATGAAAGGTTCATCTGAATTTTCCACGGTTTGCCAAGAGCAACAGGAAACATCAGTTTTTAAATCTGAAACCACTGCGGAAAGTTGCAGTTAATCAAACTGGCGATTGGAAGGAGGTCATGTTAACTGTAAAGAGAAAAAACAAACAAACATCAACAAAAACATACTCACAGTGGTACAAAGGGTACAAACAGCACTTTTGGTCTCCAAAGTTAAGGTTTCCATGCATGATAACTGCACCTTATCAGGTAAAATGATAAAAAGTCACATGTTTATGCATAATGGTTTATGGTTTTTCTCAGTGACATCTGCTTTGATGTCTATGGTGTCAACTGTCAACAATTTAGCTATTTGCACTTAGCATTTTCAGAAAGTTTCTTGCTGCTGATTGCTCTCATCGGGCTTTCACACTGGCAGGGCTCCGTGTTGGTTCCGGTTCCCGAATGCAATTTTGAACCGGCCAGCACATTCAGACCAAAAAAATAACAGGTTCGGAACCCAAAAAGTTGGTTCGCAAGCGAACCAAGAAAAATTGGTTCGAAACCTTGCGAACCGTGACATCACCAGTGGGCGTGTATCACAACATGTGTAAAAAATAAAATAAAATAAAAAAAATAAGTGGTCCACGGAAGAAAACAAATGTTTGGTGGCAAACTGGGCATCATTCGAGTTCCAAACAAACTGGAAACAAACACAAGGAAAAGCAGCTCCATGTTGAACTGGTGGAGGAGACGACCAAGACTGGTTCACCTGCACGCCTGATCAAATTAAACTCTGAAAACTCAAGGAAGAATATAGAGACAACAGAAAAGACCTGGACGTGGGGATCCAGACCCATCAAAAGAACTGTTGAACTGTGTGATGGTCAGAGACCGGCAAACCAGGTTTGTTTACTGTTTCCGTAGTAACGTCCTCCCACTTTGGTTTCTCCCTCTAAACTTGTGTGAACACGGAGTGTTTCCCAATACCAAAGTACGCAAGTACTTAGTTACATCAAAAGTCCAGACTTGCGGAAGTAAGGACTCCGCGAGGACAGGAGGACGGAAGTACGGTCTTTCTACATTGGAACGGCAGCATACTTGGTGACGTCACAGCCCAGCTCCGCTTTACATGTAGTTTTTTTTTTTTTTTTTTTTTAAGAGATAGCAGGGTCAGAGGGACAGTCTGCGACACGGCAGGTAAGCCGGACGCGCCTGCTGGGGAGCCGCTGAGGCTGGAGCCTAAAGACACAACCGCTTCCTACGGTAGAGCGGAGCGGTGAGCTCTAGGCCCCGCAGAACGGTCCACCAGGCTCCATTCAGAAAACAGCCGATTTCAGAGGAGCGTTGATCCATGTTTTTTTTTTTGTTTTTGATTTTTAACAGAATTACTAAAAACTCTTAAAGCTATTAAAAAACATAAATACACACATAATAAAAATATATATCAAAACCTTATTGCCCAACTGACTATAAAGAGGCAGAGGGCAGGAAAAAAAGCGAAATGCATTCTGGAATATTTTGCTGCCCAAAGTCTTCACAAGTCACCACCGATGCATCCTCGATAAAATGGGCGGGGCGAGTACACATCCAGACATTCGGACCGAACTTGGGTACTTGTGTACTTTGTATTGGAACAGTACTTTGGCTGCGACTGATGATGGATCACGAGTCCACAGTTACGCAAGTACAGAGAAGTACACATATTGGGAAACGCCCCAGTTCTGCACCAGTCTGTTAACGATCCATTCAATTGAATCAGGTGTGAAACATCTAAGATATGCAGGACTGTACTTAAGCAGTTACTTTTGAGACATTATATATTCTAGCTTTAGTTTTAAAGGTGCGCATTCTCGAAAGTAGAGGGCAAGGTGTAACAATGTAAGGGATTATCTTGTTTAGATTAAAGTCAGTAATTATGTTATTTATGTCTATTTAAACGTAGCAATCGGTCATAAAATCTGTAGATGTATTTGCACGTAAACCACCTCCATGTGACAAACGGTCTCTGGGTTCATGAGCGCTGCACATGCTCACGTCCATCAATTAACATAAACCCCGCCCAGGGACCTCCATACAAAGAGGTGTAACGATGCAGACTCCCGTGTGATTTATGCAATCTAGAAACCTTTGCGTTAAGTTGTAATATTATATACTCCGTCATAAATCAAACACGGCTTCATGACATCGCTGGTACGCTCAACAACGTGTCATGTAAGGGTGTCAGCAATATTTATGCTTACATTTACACAATCTCTACTCGGGGTCGAAGGCAGGAGCAGATTTTGGTCACAGCTCCAAAAAGTTTGAAACTAACATTTTTATGCATACATTTCACTATGATCATAGCTTACACAAATCTTTGCTAAACTTTCATGATCGAGAGCCAGTCATTGAAAATAAGAAGGCTGGGTAGACACACCAACAGGGCGTTGCACACGTTTTGTAATTTGACTCTCCAGAAAAATGGTCACTGCTTTCTCCTGCAGTCCTGTTTTATAATCTCATCCACATCTAGTTGTTGCGATAATTTCTCCTCCCAGCCTGGATTTTACTCTGCCTGCCTGTCGTAAAGCTGAGTCACGAGATGAGCTTGCTACAGCATATTAAAGACAACTGGATACCATCCAAAAGATGTGGTGCGCTCTTTGAGATGAAAATTGCTCACCTGCTGCACAAGCAGGGAAGAAAAATAAAAAAGCCAGCTTCCTGATTTGCATTTACAGCGTGAAGTACGCAAACGTGAGTGTTTTTTTTTTTTAAGAATGAGCGCAATGGCACTAAAGATTGCGGCAGCTGCAGAAATGACTGAAAAGCAGCACATAGCTGCAGGGACAAAAGGTTGGCAGAGGGTGTCCAAAACATTTCAACCTTAAAGGACAATGCCCAAAAAAGCAAAACACAAACTCGATAAGAAGATCGACTTAACATACCTCGGTTTATTGCTAGATCAAATGCTTATTTGTGCGGGTCACCTAAATTTCCCATGGATCCATTTCACAGTACTTTTAAAAATATGGAGATAAAACTGTGACTGATATCCTTTAAAGCGTGTCTTTTCTCCGAGCTTGACCCTAGTGGTGGTGTTGGATGAAAGTTTAAGCATTAAGTGCATTTGAGCACTAAGTACTTTACACTTGCTGCTCGGGGGAGTTTCTTTAAAAGTCTTGACTGTCTTTATTTGACATCTTAGAGGCGATGAGGCATGCTATCCACCCTAAGCTGTGAGTCCCCATAGATGTGGTATAAATTATGTTTCTTTAAAGGCAGAAAAGTATTTTATATAACTTTTATTGGGGGGGAAAAACGTGAATAATTTAGATTTGTTTTATGCTGCAGCTGAAACGCTGCAGGCTCCGTCTTCGAAGATGAACTAATTCACATGGTGCTGACCTGTCAAACTAATGAGGAATTAACAAATTTTAAAACTGTACCCTTTTATTCTCCTGTAAACATGAGGACAGCATAGACTTGTTGGACATCATGCTATAACAGACATACTGTCTTTGAGCAGACTGGAGCCTCGTGTGATGGCGGCTTGCTGAAAGTACACTTGTCCATTTTCAGATAGTTTTCACATACTGCCATCAAGAAGCATCATTTTTAAAGCTATTCTTAAAAAGCTTTTTTACTAGTTGGTGCTGAGCTGACAGTTCCCCTTTGACTTGTTGGGCAACTAAAGTAGATTGTTTGAATTCAGAAGCCTGTGAGGCTGTTTCATTCCATCAGACTATAACTCATGGAATCATAGCCTTGAAACATGATGACTGCTTTTCAATCAATCTGCTCTGCATTTTCATTCATTTCCTGAGCTTTCAAGCTGCCAAATTACTCACTCCTTGTCACTGCTGGATTTTTTTATTTTTTTTGATTCTTGAAAAACATCACCTTGAGCATAATTATGTGTAACACCAAAAGCAAAGGAGGCTGAATGGGGGAGGTTAGTCCGAGTCGTGCCTCAGAATGATATCCTCAATAACATGGATATAATGAAAGGCTACGCGCTATATTCTAACATCAAAAGCTATTGTATAATTTTGGCCAGCGGGGAGTGACAAACCGATAATTAAAATAACCAGCTGAGCGATAAAACAAAGCCACTTCTTGGGAGACAGCAAATCTGAATAGATATAGATCTGTCATTAGGCTAAAGAATTGTCCTTTGACTTCTCTGCTTTTATCTTCCCTAATGCTGCAAAATTTCCCCAGGATTGGCCCTTTTCAGCTCTCGGTGGAAAACAAAAAGCTGATTTCCAAACGTCCTCGGCAGTCACAGCACGCCTGTTCTAACACGACGAACGTCAAGGCCACGGGTTCAGAAGGGAGATGAAACAATGGCATGACAGCCCTTTTCTTTCTTTTTGTTTTTATTTGCACTTGAAAATCAGCTAGTCAGCCCCTGAAGTCAGCTGCATGTGAGCAGATTGCTGGTTCAACGAGAGGTCAGCAGTAATGGAATGATATATTTATATTTTCCATGTTTTCTCCTGCGCTGAGAGAATGTCAGCTGTACTTCTGCTGATTTCAGGTGCCACAGATTCAACATTGAAAAGGCTCCGTGCTCTGTTTTATGAGGCTGTTTATACAAGCCAACAAGAAACTACTTCCCACTTTTATTTTATTTTATTATCATTGAGGGCGGTTTCAAAATGAACGCAGCACAACAGAAATTTTCTCAGGGGAGTGATAGTGCTGCTGGACGTGACATCAGTGATCACCTGATGGGCACAAGTAAGGAGACATGTGGGTGTGTTCAACTTTACAAGCAAGCGAGAGCCACTGCTGCTGGCCAGAAATATAGACTATGTCCACGCTGGTCGCCTGGATAAGAGGCTTTCAAGTAAATTAATGAATATATTATGGATTAGCGGTCAAATATCGATACAGCAGCTTTACTGTATCTGAGTACCGCAGGAAAAAAAAATGCTGAGCGAGGCTAGTAGAACAAAGGGGATCCAGGGGGCATCTGATAGACCTCTGACACGTCAACTGTAGAGGACGTAGAGGAGAGTAGGGTCCTACAAGACAAACTAACAGCCTGTCTACATTCACAGATTCATTTTCACTGGCATGCACCAACACACATGCTAGAGAGTTGCAGACATTTCCTTTCCCTATGTGCGTGTCCTGGGGGTAAAGAAGGCATTCATATTCAGTGAGTGGTCGGCAGAGGCAGAAACCGTTCGGATCCATTTTGTTTTCTTAGCCGATGGCAGGAAGCAGTGGCCATTATGACCTCGTGATGAATTCAGGGTCCATTTCAAATGATTTTCTTTTTTTAATGCATGCACACAGAATTAAATCAACAAGAAAGGAAAAAGGACATTCTGTACACTGAGAAGGAGAACATTACATAAAGCCCATGCCAAAGCTGGGATAGTGCACGTGCATGATCAAACTTTCAATTCCAGGTGCACGGTGATCAAGGCAAAGTTTCATTTGCTTCCACTGCCATTTATTCATTAGCTCATAATCAGACATCCCATGCAAGGCATGAAATGTTATAAATCAGTCACTGGCTGGACATTAAAAATTCATGCAATTCATAATACATAAGACCTGTCATTTATTTATCACCTCTAAATGGGATTTCCTCTCTTCTCATTGGCTCCGACTCAGAAGTCAACCTCTCTTAGCCTGACCAGAAACCATTTTGAGATGGAGCCAGATCTGAGCTGTTAGCTAGTGGAACATGGAAATGTAGGATCTGCTATTCAAACAGGAGGAGACAGCACTCTTCTCGGGTTCAGTTTGACTGGTATCACTGGGGTTCAGTTTGACTGGTATCACCTGGGATAGAAACAGCAGGCACCATGCTGTGGGTAGCTGCTGGCTCAGTTGTTTTCTGAATATTCTCTAAAGCAGTCAGTGTAATTATGAGTAATTAGGTCTTTTGGTTGTCTTTCCCCACCTGGAACATGAGAGTCAAGGAGGTGTTAGTGATTTTAGTGAAGGGGTAGGGGAGTTACTAGTACCTGATCACCACAGCTAGTATAATTAAGGCTACTTTTGTCTCAAGCTGTCTTTTCTGAACTTTTTCAAAAGTTTCTGGACTCTGATGGACATTAACTTACACTGTTGCGCTGCAGGTAGCAACACATTGCAGAGACACCTCATTAAAATTGATGTTGAAGCATTCATTTTGAGCTTGTGCTTCTACAACAACTTACAATATAAGCAGTGTGATGTTGTAAAAGACAAGTTACGCATGGGTTGACTACAAACAATGGTCCTTTGACTAAAATTGAAGGCTAACAGGATGTGGAAAGCACAGTGCTCCAACACAGGCAGCGATTCAGAGCGAAGCAGTGGCAGGTGACCTGTTCATAAGAGATAATGAACTCATGCAAATGTTCCAAAATCACATGACTATCACACGGGAGTCAGCTCGTTTAATGGATATCGCCACGTCTTGGTCTTTCTGGAATTATACAGTTAAAAATGTGTTTTCTGATTTATAGGCTGACCATTTCCTCATACGTGGTTAAAATCTCATCTAAGACCCCCACAGCCTCCATGGGTTAGCGTAATGTCGATGTACGAGTCGCAGCCTGTTGGTGTTTTATTTTGAAATTTTGCCAGATTCTCTTGGGCATTTTTGTTTCTGATTTCCTGCCAACATGAAATTGGTGTCATAACTTTGAGCTCCCAGCTTCTGAGACAGAGTGAATGCAGTGATATGTGAAGCTGGATGATGGTGCTCTGATGGAGGCCTGTGATGTCACAATAACCTGTAAGGACTCACTGAATGTGTTCCAGTTTATGATTTCTATTAATCTAGAGGCAGTTGTGGCTCAGAAGGCAGATAAGTTGTTAGGCTGGTGTTTTCATTCAATTCAACTTTATTTATACTGCATATATTGTAATGCAAATTGTCTCGGGGCGCTTTTCAGAGACCCAGAGCACGACTCCTGAGCAAAAATTAATGGCCTCGTAGTCCACATATCAAAGTATCCTTGGGCAAGACACCACACTACATTGGCTCTGATGCATTCATCATTGTGAGTTTTGTAAGACAGAAAAACAACTGCAAAGAGAGCACTGTTGGAAAGTGTGTGGTCAACAAGACCTATTTGAAAATGCAGTCCGTTTACTACCTTGATTCTCCTTGTGGGAGTCTTTTGTGTGTATTTGGTTGTTGTACTTGTTGTTTTCTTTAATATTTAGTCTGCCCTTACCTTCCTGCCTTTAGCTCCATTCTCTCCTGACTGCTTCCACCTGCTCCTAGTTAGCCTCTGGGTGTGTATTTGTGCATATGTTGGCCTGCGTCTCGTCCTCCTTATGTTAGTCCATCTGTTGACTTCTACTTTCCGGGGTCTGTGTCCCGACCAACCATAATCTTGTTTAGAGTTTCTGGACTTCTGGACGGCACATTTAGTTCAAGCTTTCTTGTTAATAAATCCAGTGCTGACCACTCCTGGTTCCCTGTCTTTGTGTTTGGATCCAAACCTACACCTGTATCATTTTTAAAGCGAGGCCACCACAATCAAAGTGACAGGATTGTGTTAGTTTGCAATTTTGGAGTTGGTAGTCATTTTAAACACCCAAAAACATGTCCCCTTTTACTGTGAAGAGTATGTAACATTTTCTGCAAAAACCTCAGTTGAACTCACTCGGACGCATTCAGTGATGAGCTGTGACAGCTGCTGGGACTTCAACAGACCAGGTTTAAATTCAAATATAAGACGAGCTCGTTGAGCGGACTTACGGGTGGTCGGCTTGTTGCAGTTGTGTCCGTGTCTAAAGTACTGAGGATTCTCCACCACAGGTATGCGGGTCATCCCTATGACAACCGCATCAGGACCTGCGTCCAGAGTACACGGGGTAATAATCCCATGGTTGACGTGATGAAGAGGACTAGCAGAATCTTCCTCACCACTGATCACAGCCACAGGACCTGCAATAACAAAGAACGAGCACAGTTACTTACTTTACTCTGTAGCTCAGAGTGTGCTTTAATGCTTTAATGTTATCTGTTTGTGTCACTGTTATGAGTATAGAACTCATAACTGTTTTCAATATGATTTCCTGAGGCTTTAAAGTGAAATACTTTAGTACAAGGCAACACGAAATTGTCAAAGAAACCGTTTCATGATTTACTCTCAGCAGAGGACTCTTCTGTGGTCCAAAAGAATATCCAGCTAAAGATCAAAATAAGGAGCTCTTACAGTAAAGTTCATCTGATTTCAAGTTTCTATCATAAACTATTCATACCAACTCAATTTTTATATCAAGACACCCCTATGAAATGACTTAGCATCTAGTGAATTAGATTATTATCTTTTTTTTTTAAATAATCTGCATATTTTAACATAAATATCAGGAACTTAAACAAAAACTATTAAATCTTTTTTTCTTTCAATTAAACAATAAAAAAGTTCCATTGGGATTAAACAATACATAAATGAAATTAATTATAATTAAAATGTTCTGGCTAAAAGCAACTGTGCAGAATTTCCAAGAAAATATAAAAAGCATAACAATAATACACAATTTAAGTATCCATATCCAGTGATAACACTAACCGAAAACAGGAAACATTTTAGTAGAAACAACCTCCGAACTATATTCTTTATACCATTTAAATTAATCGATGATAAAAGGCTTGTCTAACTGAAGTTTCTTTTTGTCATTTTTCCATGTCCAAAGAGCACTGTAGGAAAGCCATTTGCCTTTCTGTAAACTCTGTTAAAGCATGAGAATTGTTTTTGGTTTTTTTTTAAGGCAGAACATGGCTGATAACCATTAGAGCTGAGACACAAAAGATAACAGATGAAAGAGGAAGCTCATTCAGTTTGATTTTTTTTTTTTTTGTTTGTTTGTTTTTAACAAAAATATAGCAATGTTTTTGGTCTATGAACACTCACGAACATAAAAACCCACCAAATGACAAAAAATACAGTACAGACTGCATCTTGGAATAAATTTCAGGGATGTAGTGCTACAGTGACTCAAGGTTCAGCAAAATGAGGCTGACTCGGGTTAATACTAATCACTGAGGTACACTTTTTCCTTGGGGCTCTGAATGCAGGCAGTCAGCAGAAGACTAATTTATTTCTTTTACATATACTTGTATTTGAAATACTAAGAAGCAGAGATTTTTCCTGCCACTGATTCTAAGTTCAGAAATGGAAAAAAGGACAAAATATAAGTTAAAAACTTTGAATCAGAATACATCTACAAGGAACATGTGCAGCTCTATCCTAAGTACATCCCCACAGCTCATGGCACAACACAAATAAAACCCTGGGGTGATTTTCATATGCATTGACCCATTTCTTTGCACATAGTAAGATAACAAGAAATTTCTTTTCCTATTTGATTTAATTTGTCAATAGACATCCTTTTCAGAATATTAGGCCTTTAACGTACTAAATTGCTTTAATCCCACAAAAGTGGGATTAAAGCAATTTAGTGCTTGTATGGAGGTGACAGGAAAAAAAATATAAAGTTGATACTTCAAACAAGTTATGTCAATATGAGACTGTAATGTTTGTTTGGTAGAAAAGATTAGATCTGTATGAATTACAGTTCACAGAAGGCTAGACTGCAACAATCTCCTGCCCTCACATGGTACTGCATCAATAGCTGATTAATCACGTAGACAATTAATTTATTAAAGGCTTGACAGAAGCATGACAATGGCAGAGCAGCATTAAGAAATGACTACAAAAACAAAACCTCAGTTTAACCTTGTCCTGAGGTGATATCAACATGTCTGGGCTCAGAGACATCTGGGATGGACCAGGTCTTTAAAAAAAGAAGCTATTGTTAGATCTTAGACCTAATATGACTCATTAAGCATATTAAAAGTTAATATGCAGCGCAGTTAACATGACAGCACAGTCAGTGCTGCTCTGTGGTGAGTTTACGCCTGAAGCACCATGGACAGTTCCCGTCAACAGCAGAAACTTTTCTTTAATAAACAAATCACTGCAGACTGAATTACAAATGTTTAAGATTCACTACTAATTGTGCGATGATTCATCAAAGAAAAACAAAAAAATCATGTCTTCAGTGTTGCATCGTACATGGCTGTGTCGATAACGTTCAGGCGTTTGACAACACTGACTGGAGGACACGAGAGCAGAGATTCTTCATTTGTGTAAATTAATTTGCAATGAGAGAAGGAGCTGTTGCCAGATTGATTATCAATCCTCATAATCCCTAACTGACTTTAGAAAATCTAAGACAAACCACTTAGGGCTGCACAGCCCGGTGGTTTAAGCAGCCGGTCCGTGCGAAGGCTTGAGTCCTCCTGCTTTGGGTTCGACTCCCAGCCTGCAACACTCTCCTGCATGTCTTACTCCCTCTCTCTCTCTGCCCCACTTTAATGTCAATATACTTTGAATAAAAGGCCACTAGAGCCAAAAAAAAAATCTTAAACTAGATGGAGCCTTGCAGTGATTGGTGCAAGGAAAAAAAACCAAAAACATTTTGTTTCAATGTAATGTTTTATTCACAGACATGCTTGTTTTGTGTTAATGGAGACACCATATGCTTTGCAGCTGGCACGTCATTGTCCAAATGTTCACCTGGGTTATGGTCTGGGACCGTCAATGTGAGCAAATGTGCACTGCAGATTAATATTCATGTACTTCACATGAATTTTTCAGAACAATAGCTGTTTACTTATATTCCAGGAGGAGACAGTGGCTTACTGGTGGGTAAAGCAAAAGTTTGTCTTTCATCATTATATTCGAATAATAATAATTATCATCATTATTATTGTTGTTATGGTTGTTAAGAAGCTCCATATCACTCTTAAATGTTTATTTGTGATTTATCTGGGTGTCCCATCCTGAACCATTAAAAATAATAAGATTAAAAAATGTGGCTAACCCCCCGAATAAAAAACTAAAAAACTGAAAACAGATATCTATTTATCATAGTAGACTGGAATTAAATCCAAAGAGCTCCTGTTAAAGGAACAGGTTATCAGGTCCATTCTTCAATGTTATGAGCTGTCATTAGAAACAAGATGCAAGTAAATAAATAAATCACAATCTTTCGTCAGCCTGCTGTAATTATAACATTTACATTAATTGGTTTAGCCTCTTTGGAGATCAGTCCAGTTGTAGAACATCACCCACAGAGACACTGGTATACGCTAGCTGCTGTTTAAAGTTTGATCTTCAGTGTTTAGTAAATGTTTTGGTTTTTTTTTGCAAACCATGGGACTCTACTCTTTGACATCTTCACATCTTCCATCACATCTCACTTATGTTCTGAAAAGATTTCGTCTTCACAAGCAAAAGAATTCTGTCTAAAGTATGTAAAACAAACAAACAAAACAAAAACTAAAAAAAACTGATAAGCTAAAACATGACAAGCAGAAGGATGGATACACAATGAAACATATGTATTGGCTGCATAAAAAAAGAAATAAAATGTTAGAGAAAACTAATCCATATTGTCTCCACCTCATAACGTACAACATTAAGAGAATTTACTTATACCGAAGGGTCTCTTATAAAGAATGAATATAAAGCCCAGAAGTGCATTGGTACGTGAACTCCCATCCTGAAACCTTTTGTAAAGTTAGACATTACATGCAGGGTTTGCATGTCCAGGACATATCAGAGCTTCAAGACTCTATGACTTCCAAGTGGGGAGAAAAAGTATTTAGTCAACCATCAATTGTGCAAGTTCTCCCTCTTAAAAAAATGAGAGAGGCCTGTAATTTCCATCATAGGTAGACATCAACTATGAGACAAAATGAGGAAAAATAAATCCAGAAAATCACATTGGCTGATTTTTAAAGAATTTATTTGCAAATCATGGTGTAAAATAAATATTTGGTCATCTACAAACAAGCCAGATTTCTGGCTCTCACAGACCTGTAACTTCTTCTGTAAGAGGCTCCTCTGTCTTCCATTGGTTACCTGGATTAATGGAACCTGTTTTTTATACTGGTAACCAGTTCAGAAACCTGTCCACAACCTCAAACAGTCACAGTCCAAACTCTGCTATGGCCAATACCAAAGATCTGTCAAAGGACACCAGAAACAAAACTGTAGACCTACACCAGGCTGGAAGACTGAATCTGCAACAGGTAAGCAGCTTGGTGTGAAGA
>JBAMYA010000018.1:18892399-18911865 GCA_037176975.1 Arrhamphus sclerolepis | reverse complement strand
CACTTGTGGGAGTTATATGGTACGTTTAACTTACTCTGTCTTTTGCAGACAGCAAGATGTAGGATGTAGGATGTAGGCTATAAGGCTAGTTAACCTCAGCATAGCCTTCCATCACTCATTAACTTAGCTGAAACTCCCCAAATGCAGGGTGGTGGTATCCATAATGTTCACAATGGTATTTTATTGTTGGTTTAACCATAGATAAGGTAACGGCTGTTATGTTCATTTATTTTCAGTGATGTTCCTTGTTACATGTTCATTGCTGGATTTTTGGAAAAACCATCAACCAATATTGCATATCCATAGTTATTATAATGGATAGAAATAAAGAATACTTACACTTCTAATTTACATTATAGTGTAATACAAAAAACTGTATTTTTACACCTATTTTGAATTTTATTTGAATAAAAATACAAATACTCCCCCCACCTCAACAAATCCAAATACAGATACAAATACTGGCTGCTTTGCACACCCCTAGTGTGGGCGTTCGGGCTTAATTTAGACATCCTGAAGTGAGCTGTCCTCAAGCCTTTGTTGTTTTTTGTTGTTTTTTTTAAAATTTATTTGTTTTTTTTATTTTGCAGTTTTGAAAGTTTCTGCCTAACTGCTCAAAGGAACTTTTGGTTTTAATTAAAAGTTGTCGTAATGTTCTGATGCTTTAACAGAATGTCTGCGACAGAATACAGCAAAGTTTTTCCTCTTTTCTAAACTTTAAGTTACTCACTTCACAGCTACAATACATTCTGGCCTCAGGTTAGTAGAGACAGACATGTGGAGGTTAATTATTCTCTATATTATATTATTCTCTATATTAGTTTGTGTTTGTGATGTCACAGTTTACTGGATGACATACTTATTTCTTTGAGTTTGAAGTGCATTCAGACAGATAAATAAATATTCTGAAGTGCACAAAAGTATCATTATTATCATTCTTAATAGGCCTGGGACTTTAACATGTTAATTTTGATCAAATGATTGCAGTACACATTTTAAAGAATACTGAAAATACTACATTTAACAGTCCCTTTCTCAGTTTCCTAATGCGCACACTCCGGCCCAGTAGGTGGTGCTAATGCCCCTAAAGTTTGTTTCCAGCCGAGAAGAAGATGCAGAGGATGCAGTGAGTGACGGTGATGGCTGTGTTCCAGTATCCAGACTTTCTGTACTTACCATACTCAGTTTGAATATGTAGGGAATCCTGATTACGATCGCGGTCAAAATAAGTGTACTGAAAGGACCTGGATGATGTACTCAAAATGGCCAAAACACTGAGTGCAGGACTATGTATACTTTTCATACTTCATGTCCGCCATATTAGCTAAGTAGTGGAGGAGGCGGAGCCAGGGAGACTCAAGTCAGCTCAAAAAAATAAAAGAAAGAAGGCTACCATGGTTTTACATTTTAATAATTTGGGTGGGTGATGAGCTGAGGCGCCAATCATGACGTAACTTCTGGGTAAGTGGACCACTGGGTATGCGATTTGGAACAACACTTACTTGCTGTACTCTCTGCAATTAGAAAGTATGGAGAGTTGTTGTACTGTGTTTAAGTGTACTCATTGAAGTATGGATATTGGATAACAGCCCATCTTGGTTGACAGAAACCTTCCTGGTGGCGGTTTTCTTATCACTGCAGGACTTCAAGTCTGCAGTATTACCTCGATGTGAAACATGTTGCTGCATACGTGAAAAACAAAACGACAACAAGTAGAGAAGCAGAGGGCTTCACAGTCTCAGAGTTTGCTGCTGCTGGGACATGTGCTGGAACAAAGCTAATCCATGGTGCTGTGCAGGGGAGGCCCCAGCCTGCTTGGTGCCCTGGACGAACTCCCCCTCTGGAGAGTGTGGATTTCCAATACATAAATTGAATTCATTGAAAACAATACTTTGTGGATGATTTGCTTTCTAATGGTGTTGTTATTTTCATCATGCAGATGGTTAAAACGTTTCACACCTCAGACTGTGGTTGCAGCGGCAACAAAAGCAACAAAAATGTAATTGCCAGACGCTACCACTCATTCACTCCCCAGAAATGGACAATAGAAGACAGATCAGTGCCCATGTTATCAAAACATACTCTGGCATGATTTTGGGGACGGGGGTGTGGGCAGGTGCCTCCTCAATGATGCCTCCCTCGGCAACCACCCACCTGAGAAATCACTCCCGGTGCTGTGGTGTATATTTCAGCTTTTGTTGTTGTTGTTGTTGTTGTTGTTGTTTACCATTTTCTGTGGTAGAAATGGCATATCTTATTAGCATAGTCTGCCAAAAAATGTTTCTTTTACCATTTTTGATGGTGAGGGTTAATGGAATTTACTTGAAATAATATGGTTTCAATACTTCCAAAGCGCTTGTGTTTACAAGTTGCATGTCTCAAAATTAATATAGTTATAACTGAACTTTGAGTTTGTGAATGAGGTAAACAAATGAGAAATGTATGGATAGATGGACGAAAAATAAAGACTTGTTTCAGTTCACATATGCCTGTTCATTGTTTCAGTCGTCAACCAAAACTACTTTTTAACTGAAAAAAACGTATTTTGTCAAATATTGTTATTTGATAAAATGTGATTAATTGCAGTTAATGAATTACAAAGCCTTTAATTAATCAGTTTTTTTTAAATTGCAATTCTTTTTTCCTAAATAAGCATTACAATTGAGCTTAGGAAGGGACAGGAGCTTTGACACTCGCTTTAGATTTTTAATAAACTAAACCTGGTGATGTCTGACCAGGTTCTGTGAGAATTTAAACACAATCATCAACAAAAAGAAATGATGTCACTGAAAATGTATACTGTAATGTAAATAAGTTGAAATGATCAAATTAAAACGTTTTTTCATTACAGTAATGGACAATATGATTTGGTTGTAGCTGTATTTTGGAGTCGAGAACTAAGTTTGCAATGAAGTTAAGTCAATAACAACAACAACAAAAAACAATTATAAGACAAACCCCTGAAAAGTTGTTCACTTTCATCCACTCCTGTTCTCCTCATCAGAATAGTTAATATGAGCAAAGCAAGCTCCAGAATTTTCTTCTTTCATTTCTTTAATGAAAATGTTCTGAAAGTCCCTGGAAGGCTGGTATTTACCTTCAGCCAGTACGATCCAGTTTTCTGTTCTTTCACTTCTGTTCTTTCTGACAGCAATTGTCAGAGCTGAGGGATGGCAAATGGAAAGTAGATACAAAGTCAACAACAACCGATTTGACGGAGCGGTGACAGTGAATCTGTTTATCCGCCATGTTGAGTGTTTCTTTCACTACCTTGACACTGTAAATAGTAATCAGGACCCAGTCATATGAAATGATGGACCCTGAGTGGTGGGGGTGTGGAGGAAGGAGGTGTGTGATGAAGTGATGTGCGATCAACAGTTTACTCATAACAGGACTTTCATTGCTGAGCTTGTTCTTTATTAAAGGGATGTGCACGGTCTCCCCTTGGTGAACACCAACCCAATATACGAGGACAAGTGGCACGCTGCAGCTCTAAATCTCAGCTGATACGTCAGCCCTGCCAGCAGACACAAACATCACTTCAACAGAAATAAAAGCACTGTCTAGGGCTTTTGAGATATAAAGTCTTAAAAAAAAGGAAAAAAAAGGCTTCATCCAAAGATTCTATATGTTCTGCTTTTTTTCAGATATAGACTGAAAACCTGGGTGATTGGATCCCTGTGACAGATTAGTGAAACCAGGAAAAGCCTGGCTTCACTACAAATCACAGTCCTGAAAACTGCACAAAAATGTCCTCCTTGGTTCTTGGCTGATTAAGATTTTATTGGAATTGAAGGGGGGATTGGACTTCTGACTGGAAGAAATTTAAAACACTGTACACGGAGATAAAAGAGCCTCAGTAACATACAAGAAGAGTTTTATCATATGAAATGTTTCCTGTTGACAGATTAGATTTCAGCACTGGACCTGTCCCACTGGAACATTCATCTGTATCAGTGGGAAATAGATTAACGAGAGAAACGTTACTAGCTTTGGTTCATTCAGGATGAAACAAAGAAATAGAATGGAATTCTTTACTGACAATATCGAAGACTTGATCAGAATTAAGTTTGGTATAAAAGTTCACATTAAATGACAACCACAAAACACACCAGACAACTAACCATATGACAAAATACCAAAATGATAAACTAAAATATAATAAACCAGGATGCTAATTCTCTCATCTTCCCTCCAAGTTGGTACATCAGATTTCTTCATACATCTTCAGATTTTTAATTGCAGTCAGTTGTTTCTATTGTTTCCATCATGATCAGAGACCATGCATGAAAATTAACAAAACTGCAGAGATGTCTGCCACTGATTTAAGGAAGATGTCACTGAAGTCCCTGGACAAGATGCGGTCTAGAATGTGACATGCTGCTCTAAAGTCTCAGTGTATTTTTCTGCATTAAGGACCATCACAGACGTGTCAATGGGCTCTGACAC
This sequence comes from Arrhamphus sclerolepis, assembly GCA_037176975.1. Classification (NCBI taxonomy): domain Eukaryota; kingdom Metazoa; phylum Chordata; class Actinopteri; order Beloniformes; family Hemiramphidae; genus Arrhamphus; species Arrhamphus sclerolepis. The sequence continues at coordinate 18,907,416 of JBAMYA010000018.1, read as the reverse complement.
AAACCCAATTCAATACAGTCTGGTGTTGCTAATGACAGTGTCCTTTGGTCCAAAGCACACAGAAGCCGTTTCTTCCAAAAGAAGAAAATGAAAAAAAGAAAAGAAAATTTGGAATAATGGTTTGCCCAACCCCAATAAATGTTTCGGCAGGTGAGATGACTCAGAGGTTACCTGGCTAATGTTCACCCACAATAACGTAAATAAATTAGGAAAAGGATATGAACTAATGTCTATGTTGTTTAGACACATTTCTATTTGTCTTTTCACTGGGAGCGGGAAGGAGAGGGCAGGAGAAAAGCTGGATGGACAGAAAGATGGTTATAAAGTGGCTTCAGCTTTCCCCGTATTCACTGTCGTGGATTCTAAAATGATTTTACACAACAAAGCAGCATATTGAAAGTGGAAGTTCATTGAAATTTAATGGGAAACTGAGGCTCAGCAGGTATAGTGAGATGTCCTGTGGCCAACTAGGCCAGTGGTACCATCCCCAGCCCTGTCATGTGTCTAGATTGTCCTTGATTTACACATCAGTGTGTGGACTTGTCGTGTAGAGTGCACATAATAAAATATCCAGAACTGTATAGGTGCCACTGAGAAGCAGTTCTTTTTCTACGTCCAGCTACTCTCTTTTGCCTTATTTAGTGATATACAAATGTTTTATTAAAAACAATGAACCACTTATCCTCTGAACTCTTGATGCATAAAACAGTTTTGAGACATTTAGCAGGTAGCTGGTTCAAAGCGTCTTTGAGAACTTGTCACATTTTTTTTTAGACTGTCTCACTTGACTCTGCATCTCTGTGTGATCTCAGACTGACGCCAAGATGAAGACATCCTGAACCTGTGGAGGCATCTGTTTCATGACTTCTGCTCTTCCTGTCACTGAGGTAGAAGGGATCGAAAACTTTCTTTTCAAGTCGCTGTTAATACAGCTGCAAGAAAAAGATCACAGATGAGCCTCAGCAGCGAGATGTAACTAATCTTTAAATGACCTATCCTCCATCCAGTCATCTATCCTTTGCTTGCCAGTTTGTTTCTTCGGCCAGCAGTGTTCCTGTTCCTAAAATGCGTGACTACTGCTCTGGTTTCTCCGTGATTTTGCAGAAAAGACGTCACTCTGCGCCTCATTACTCAATGTTCCTTGTTGTGCAGTCACGACTCGTGTCAGTGCAGCAAATGTTTTATGTTCACGCGAGCTACAGTTGAGAGGTACATTAGCTAATTTAGCCAAAAACAATTGATCAAGAGTGACATTTGCATCATCTGTCTCTCGGAGTTCACCAGTTGATCTAAATCAGCCCATCGGAGTTGAGGCAGCGCAGCATTTTCACCCTGGACTTTAAAATAGACTCATAAATTAAGGTATTGTCCGAATGCTGCGGCTCCGTAATGGATTAAAAGAACAGTGACACCGCTGAACCAGCCAACTTTCAGTTCAGCAGCAGATAACTTTGTTTTTATGGGTCAGTTTTATAGAGGCAGTCATCACACACACACAACCGCTCCTATTCCCAGGACATTAAATATTGACTCTCTTTTTTTTTTTCAAAAAAAAGCAGTATTGTTAGATGCTGGGAGCAAAAACGCTTCTTGAACATCCTACATATTCCGCATTCGAATGTAGGAGGGTTTGTGTAGGCGTCTTTCATTTTTGAGATCTCAGTTCGACTGCGGTGTTTAACAGACTGACTTCCTTGAGAGAGTAGAGAAAAAAAAACTCTAATTTGTTTTCTCTTTCTATCTGTTGAACTTAACGTACCAAAACTATTTACACTGGTTTATGAAAAGATCACAAGCCGACTACACCCTTTCAAGAAAAATCAACTCTGTTTTAAAAGGGTGTTTGCGCTCTAAAACAAAGAGGTTTTGATGCATCTCAGGTGAGAGAAGTCTCAGCCGTACTGTATTACGCATTTAGACGCCCCGTCAGAGGATACGAGTCTGGTGCATTTAAACTGTCAGAAAATGCATTAGCACAAAGTACATTTTGAAGAAAAACTGGAGCTGAGTTACTTTTATGGATGAACTTTTAAAAGAGCTAGAGATCTGACAAGTATTAAACAACCAACATGACATTTTTAAAGGATTTAATCTTCAGTGGCAAATAGGGAGCCACAGATTAATTGTACAGATGAGGGTGGGAGTTGTCGCTTTTAGTATTGGACTCATTTCACCCCCACCCCTTTTTTTTTTTCTTCTTCCAAAATGTATCGCTGCGAATTTACCAGAAACCAGTAAAAAGCCAGCAGGGGTGTTAGTCTAGAACCGCCTGATTGTTTGCGTCTCTGTTTCCGTACAAACGAAAGTGAGCGCTAAAGGTGATTTTAGGGACAGGAAAAAATATATAAATAAGAATAAAGGAAGGCAGCGGGTGACTCTGAGGGGTTTTCCCTGCGGTGGGGAATAAATTGTGCAGAGTTTGATTGCTTCCGTTCCACCTCCTTGTGGTAATTATCGCACAGATTCCTTTCAAAGGTAGTTAATTAGGGCTGGAATTAACTTGAGGACATGTAAAATGAACAAGAGAACACAGGAAGGATAACTTACAGAGGCGAGGCCCCCACTTTAGCTCGTGATAGATTTGAAACCAATTAAATCCATCCGTGGGAAGAAGTGAAAACAGTGACATTGAGGCTACTGGCATGATTGTGATGAAGGGAAGACGGCAGGTCTCTGAGACCATCACAGTCTGACAGCGTTTTCCATTAAGATATCAGCTGGCCATTTACAGTCATGCAGGTTCATTCACAGATATATCGCGGTTATTTGAGCACTAAGTGGACACACAAGAAACCTTAAGCTGAATTAAATCATCATGTTGCAAGTTAAAAACCATAATAAAGCAAAACTGCTCATCTAGTAACAGCCAAATGTGGAAATAAACATAGTGAGCGTAGCATTAGCTCTCTGAAAAGGTCAGCCCATTCCCAAATGCCACTGTCATGTGAAGAAGCTTTGGAGTTCAGTCCAAAGCTCAGATGACGACTCCCTTTGCTGAACTGAAGAAGACATGTAAACAGCTTTTCTGACAAACGGACTCAACCTCGCACTCAAGCATGGCGAGCATGTGACAGCCATGCAGGCCATGCAGGAAAACCCGCGCTAACCCCATTTCTCACGGTTTCACGGTGGCGGCCTCTGAGGACAGAAACGCCGCTGCACTGCACACAGTCTCTTCTCTGGCTGAACACGAGGACGGATGATATTTATGGGCTATTGACCATTTACAGTTGGCCCACACCAGTCAAAGTGCTCTTCTTTCAATGCAGCATAGACAGTGGCAGGCGCTGGAGGAGGGGGAGAATGGCCGAGTCAAAACAAAGGTTTGAAACCCACTGCAGCTCAGTCAGTCACTGCATCTGAAACCACTGGTATGTCTTCCTCAATTAAGCATCTACACCACACCAGACATCATCTGCAGTGGCACAATAGTAAACCAATTACAGTTTGTGATGCTGTAAATCTGTGCCCTTGATGCTTGGATTAATAATAAAAGAAAACACAGAGATTGTTATTCTGACTGTGTTCCCACAGCACCCTATCAGCTTTTATATCTCTGACAGCACATTACCCCGTAAGCTCCCTGAAGACAGACGAAGCAATTTTACACAAGTCTGAAAAGTGATGGAAAATAGCATCATCCAGCAGCTGAGCTGTCCAGAGTCTGTTTTTTTTTCTTCTTTTTTATGATTTATGGCTGCAAGAGAGCCGAGTTCTTTACTAAAATCAAGACGTGCATTTTATTAGATATAACATACCCAAACAGAAATTGAAAACACATGTAGCAGTCGAGGTACATATTCATGTAAATAATATAAATCTCTTCTCTGTTTAGGGTGTCATTCCTAAGTTGCTGCAACACAATCAAAAGGGGCCAAATGGAAAAGCTTGTGGCAGCATTGTTATAGAAACCAGTCTGCAGCGAAGGCAAAAGCACAAAGACGCACACACACACACACATGCAACCCCACACTGGCTGTCTGTGCTCCTCGTCATGACATTAGAAGATGAGACGATTCCCTCACATCCAGCATCTGCCAGTTTGCATGTAAATCACAGCGCAGACCTACAACCACATTCAACCACTGAGATGATGGTGACATCAGCGCAGTGAAGCTCCTGCATGCTGATGTGTCACATCACCCTGCAACCAGCAAGTGTTTTTGTGAGCGTTTTATGAGGAGGAATAGTTGGTTAACATAACATTGGGCTAAATTGTTAGTCACAGGCCTTGCTATGATATGATGCCTTCATCGTGTTATGTAATGACAGTCTGGATGGGATATTACTTGGCAGGCCATATATCCCCATATGGAATCAGTTCAAAGATGGCGCTAAACCTGAATTAATTTCTATTTATAAATATTTATAGCTGCCAGGATATATAGACTGAAAGCGACTTCACTGTGTTACAGAGAGAGAAAAAAAGTCTGCACATGAAACATGAACAGCTCAGTCTACTTAGATAAGATTATGCAGTTCTGCTCAAAATAATAGCAGTTTCAAAACAGTAAGAAATGCTCAAAAAAATTCTGTTTATAGCTTCTTTTTGTTCCAAACATGTAAATATATCAAGAAAACTGCATCCAAACCAAACCTTGAAGAAATGCTATCAAATTTGTGAAGAAAAATGAATATCAGGCTGTTCAAATAAATAAATAAGTCCATAGAAGTGTCTGCATTTTCACCTTCAAATTCAAACATTTATTATACAACATGCACTTCTATAAACTGAGAAATACTAACCTGCAAATCACTGAACTAATGCAGTATTTACTGCATTATATTATTTTGACCACAACTGTACTAATCCAAGGGTGACAGAAAGGAGCAGTATTAGTTACAGTTCAGTTATGGCATGTTTTACCGCCATTTATGGGTATGCAGACAAATTTAAAACCACGCAGCACAGTGCTGATGACAACTCCAGCACGGTTCTGTTTAACTTATTTTCCATTTTTGTTTCAACATGCCAACATCTAACTATTAATGAATTTTATCACCAAGGAATCCAGGACAGACATAAAATAAATAAATAAATAAAGTAACTGCAAGGATGAGAGAATCTAATTATAGCCACATTGATATATAGAATATTCATATAGAACAGCTCTGTGAGAAAATCTAAAGTAAAACTGCTTTGTGAGAAATAAATGAAGAGGTTGGCCCATTATACATACGTAATAATATAAAGATGGTCTCAGTATGCATATTATGCTTTCAAAATTTCTCTTTCTCTGTAGATGTATTCATACTAATGCACATTTAATGTCCAATACTATTGGTTATTTAACAAAGAAAATGCTTAACAAGTGTCTATTTTTACTACAGCCTACATATGACATCCTGAATCATGACATCATGAATCCAATATACCATCCTTTGTTTTTCCAGTTTACTTTTATCCCTGTTTCTCTGATATCCACACAAACATTTGCTTTGAGTTTGTTCATTGTATTTAATTGTGTAATTTGTAAATCTACATCAGGAATATTTTGTTTGCGGCACAGCAACGACGTAGCTGATGACATCACATGGGTCATTTGTCCGCAAACTTTCTAAAAATCCGCCTCAGTAGATAATAAGGACGGACAGTCACAGCTAATATGTCATAATCTCTGAATAAAAGTTCTAACAACATAATCTGTTAAAAGCAGAATTAAATTCACAAAGACCAGCCACTGAAAGTTGTTCAAGCAGTACTTTGATGTGAAATTTTTCTGAATTTGATATAGGTACATTTTTTTCAGGCTTAGTTACACACAAAAGCTCTGATTTAATCCTCTTTCCGTTTTATGTAATTTCTATCAATCAACATCAATATCCCCTGTAGCTCACATCCCCCCTCTGATGCACCTTCTTCTTCGTCCCAGCAATATTTGAGATTACTTTCTTTACACGCGGTGGCCTGTCGTCAGATGCTTGAATACGATGCCAAGGTACCATAAGTTCAAATGCTAGCAACCATACCAATACTGATTAATACATGAAATGCCTTCAGAATGACAGCAACAGCAATTTATCAAAACCTAAATTCCTCCATCAGCATGTTTTCCTCGAGCAACTGCTGTTTCATCATAACTTTAAAGCGGTTTTTAGACTCACATCATTTATTTCATCTCTTTCTGTCCCTGCCTCTCTCTTCTCCTCTTTCTTGTTTTTTTTTTCATCCCCAGAAGTCTTGATTCTTGCCTCAGTTCTTTCACAATCTCCCTCCATTGGAGGGTTTCAGACCAAACAGATTTGTCATCCCATGAGGTGGAGGAGTGAGAGAAGATGGAGGAGGAGGCGGTCACAGAGAGGCATGTCTATTCACCTGTGCAAATCCCTCCCTGTCAGTCAATTTCCAGATCAAACCATGACACACGAACGCAAATCAACCTTCACGCTCCTCTAACTAATGATAAACCTTCCATTCATGCAGACTATTAATTTATTTAGAAAGTAACAGCTGATGGACGGTGGGTGAAAACCAACACAAGCTCAGAGGAGGTCAGTTAGGTCCAGATGTGAACCAGTTTGGTAGAGCATGAATGGCAGAAACCATTCTGTAGCATGACCTCATCGCCCACCCTTACGTAGATTCCTCACGTATCTTGTCAAATGGTATTACAGTTGTAGCACTGGACACTAGAATATATTCAGGAGCATTCCATATAAGCTAGTGTATACCATCTACCAAGGTCGCCACTTTAACAGAATCTTTTTATACCCCTGCGATGATTTTTTATTTATTCTTTATTTTTTGTTCAGTTCTGAAGGTGCAACAAATATAATGTTTGGGCAGGTCCTTTCAGTCAATAATAAATAGTTAGATGGATTGATATATCAAAGGGTTTGTGTTAATATGAGTGAGAATAATTGCATGCGCTTGGTTCACCTGCATGTCCAACCATCTATATCTACTGACATATACTACCCAGGTCGCTCCATACTGAGGTGCTACAGTGGGCGAGCAGGCTGCCTCTTTAATATTTTAGTCAGACTCCCGGCAGACTGATGGCTTACAGGGGCAGCCAGGCAGGGCGCACAGCCAAGGTTAGCAGTAACATCAATCTCCTTTCATTTGAACCTGAACACTGTAGTGCTAGACTCAGAGAAAGGACGCCTCTACTCCACCGAGGTCCACATCACATCATGCCTCAAGTATGATATGGAGCTTGATAACTCTGAGCCATGTGCTTCCTGTGGTTCATAAAAACATTATCATTTGATAATGTTAATTTTCAAGGAATTATACTGCATAGGACTGCAAATGGCAACTTTATATTAAATATTAAGCAATTCAAGTTATCTTTTCTGCAGTTAGGGCAAAGAGAAACCTACATTTAAAAATGCATGCAGTCTGTATAATTGATGCTCGTCTTTTATTAACATCTAAAAGTCAAGCTTCCAAAATGCGGCACTGTCTATTTTGTTAGCCACAAGTGGAAACTGGTGATTAATTTAATCAATTTCGGGCCAATTTTTCAGAAATACTTTTAAACCCTTTTCAGACGTGAAGAATGTGACATTAATGGTTCCTCAGTCAGTCAGACATTTGTCTCTTTTTCATTCATGGCTCCATTTGGGCACATATGAAAAAGTGGGAAAATGAGACGTGATACTGCATGTGATATTTGCAAGATTGGACAGAGACACAGATCACATCATCTCACATCACTGTGGTATATCCATCACAATTAAAACAGTAAGTGTTGTACTCATGAAGGTTTAATCATACTACTAGGATAATAATAATAATAATGATAATATAGTTATTATTATCAGCTGGAGAAAAATGTTGTCCTTTATTTGACCTGAGGACATGTCTCCACTGTCATTGTTCCATGAAAAGCACTTTTCCACACAATCAGATTGGACTCTATATTAAAATCTTTTGCTCATCACTAAGGTTATTGAAAAAAATCTGTGTTTCAACAATTAAACTTCTTAACGCAGCTGCTTTGATGTCTTCTGCTCTTGTCACGGTTCAATGCCAAAATACAGCCTGGATGAACCACAGTGTTGGCCACAAGTTTCTTACTTGAGCCAATGGAGAAGTGGGTCAGGCTGTCTGGCACAGTACTGGATTACAGGACAGAGATTACTTTGTGTTAATAGGCAGGTTTACATCCAATCTGAGAGAAATTATGTTTAGAGTTCCCCAAGGCTCCGTCTTGGAGCCTCTACTGTTGAACACCTACATGCTTCCAGTGGCTCAGAGTGTAATAAACAACAAGATAAGTAGCCACAACTATACAGAAGACACACAGTTTACATTATAATGTCACCAGGTTACGATGAACCCATACAAGCGATGACTGGATGCATAGAACAAATCAATGAGTGGATTTTCTTCGGCTGAACAGAAACAAAACTGAAGTAATTATTTTTGGATGCAAAGAAAAAGCGATTATGAGTCAGAGCAAAGCTTCAGAACAGACTTTAAAAAATTCCTGTCTAAATGGTGTACGTCAGAGACTTGTTACTGTAGCAACCATCCAGACCACTCAGGTCTTCTGGTACAGGTGTACTCTGTGTCTCCAGAATCAGAACCAAACAACTAGAAGCAACATTCAGGTTTTAAGCTCCAAAAATCTGGAATAAACTCCCAGAAAACTGCAGGAATGCTGAAACTCTGTTCTTTTAAATCAAGGTTAAAACCTCATTTGTTTATAGCTGCCTTTGATTACACTAAATTGATTTAAAAATAAAACAAACAAAAAAACTTTGGGCCATTTTGGTTTTTATACTGCACTGTTACACTATAATAATTTTTACTGGGTTGTTTTCTCTTTTATTTATTTTTAGATTTTCTATGCATTTACTGCACGTCTTTTTTTAAAAATTGTCTCTTATGATGTAAAGCACTTTGAGCTGCCTTGTAGCTGAAATGTGCAAAACAAATAAACTTGCCTTTTCTTTTCTTTTGGACTTAGTTCCACAGAACAACTTGTTATTTTCTCTTAAAAAAAACCCATCCATGTCAAGCTAACAAGCATGCTCCACAGCTGTGTTAAATACAATAATGGAAGATGGATGCGTTTGAAAATATGGTTACAACAGCTTTTAACATTTTCTGTCTTTCATTTAGTGTGCATTCTAGAAAAAAAAAAAAAAAGCTTGTTGCCGCAGCTAATTATTGAAGAGCAAACCATGAAGGAGAAAAGTTTGAACTGTGCTGTTATTTATTCATCACCTCTGAACAGCTCTACTGAGCACGTCTGTCTGTTACTGTGAGGGCAGCTCAGACTGGTGCCGTGCTGAAAGTGACACAAATTTGTTTCTGGGTTCCGACCCAGTCAGATTACCATCAAAAACTATTACAGAAAGGCACCGCAGGGGTCATCCAGACTTGACACTGATATGTTCAGTTTCCATCCTATTAACAGAAAGCAGAGTATGTCTGAAAAGGGACTTTCCAGTCACTTCCACTCATGCAGCACTGCTGTTAACGTTATCATGTCATACAGAGGTAATATTAAGGCAACTTTCACTTATACCTCAAAAAACTGTCTTTACATCTGATGTGCCCTCTCACTAGTTTTGCAACAGATTCCCACCCCAGGCAAGAGCCGTTAGAGAACTCTGCACAAAGTCAGCGAAACGGAGTTACGTCCAGTAATTATTTATGCTTGCCAGATAAACTCACTGATTTTACATAAAGACATGTGTATCTTCAGTGAGCTTACAAAGTATCACTTACTGTGGTTTCATCTTGCTGTCAAGTCAGGGCAAAAACTGTAGACCATTTTAATGAACTCCATTTTTCAGTTGCATGTGGAATTTGGTACTGTACTTTTTTATTTTTTTTATTTTAATAAATGCTGGAGCACAGCAATTCTGTCCCAGAGTGCAGCAGCACATTTATGCCAAGCACAAAATTAAATACAGTGTTTAGGCATAAAAATTACTCTACACAAATTATTGCACAGTCATAATTTGCTCCATGAAACAGTACGCTGACGCATGAGCACACGGCCTCACGCGCATACCCAGATACAGCTAATTTGCAGCAATCATGATGTGTGACTTAATAACAACAGATTTGATATCCATTACACTTAAGCTGTAAATGATTAAAAATATGTGTGTATTCATGTTTTCCAGTGATTCAGCTTGTGGCTAAAACAACAGTATCCTAATGAATCACTGGGTGACTCATCTTCTAAAGTAATTGCTGCTGTTCAGTGACAGAACAGGTAGCGGTGAGAGAAATAGCAGCTTCGTTCAAGCATGCCCATGTTCAGCCACTAGAACCAAAACTACTGCAATATTTGTTTTTTGTTTTGTTTTGTTTTAATTAATGTGTTTCTGAAAAATTGCAAAGGGTCCCAAATCAATTACTGATTACTGGCATGATATCAGGGTTCCCACTTTTTCTCTGAAACTATTTTCCAGGACTTTTCCGTCACATTTTCAGTCACTGCAGAGACCAGTTGTCACGTCGTACACTAAGACATTCCCCTGTCCCCCTCATTCTCTGGAAGTGTTTTTAATTATTTATTTATTTTATTACAGTTCTAACTTGCATTTACCCAGATTGTTTCTATGTTTATTACTCAGACATCTGATGTGCAGTCTATGGCTATAATTTATCTATGAAAAATAATGATGACAAATGTATTATAGAATAATGCAAACACACCCACAAATTACAGAGTAGCACTTCATTAGCATGACAAACTGGATTTACAGTGTTTAACTATCAACTTTCTTTTCTCTCCCTTTCTCTGTCTATTACTGCCCATTTCTGTTGTTTAATCAACCCGTCAAGCTCTTTGAATTGCATTTGATTTGTTTAAAAGTTAGAAAATAAAGTCAAATTGACTGATAATCGATAGCTGTAAAGCTGATTTAGCCATGTTAAATCATATTCATTTATGCTAAAAACAGTGAAAATAAGAAATGACCATGTAATAGTTAAAGTTTTCTCATTTTCAGGGTGCCTCTCTTCCCTGTGGCCTCTGTGAGTATCTCACGCTTTTGAGAACTACTTTCATTGGAAATTAATATAAAGCTACATGAAAAGTTGTTAATCTCTAATTTCTTTTCCCATCTATCTGTGCACACACACACGTATTTTAATACAACAGAATTCCTAAAATTGTTTTATTTCACTTATTTTCTGTTTCTGCAAAACTGGTCAATCATTTTCCAGGTTGTCCAGGACACGTGGGAACCCTGACAATGACACCTCTTTTACATCGTCCTATCTTCTGGGAGACACCTGTGTAATTTCCAATCAAGAAAGGACTTGCTGGTTGAACACAAGTAACTTTAAGTCAAAATTTGCCAGGGGTATGAATAATTTTGGGCTTGACTGTATATTAGTGCCGTCTGAAATTTTAAAAACGTTAAGTCAGACTTCTACTCATTCAGATACAGAAAGCAATTTTATCCAAAGTTATTTTCTAATTTTTTTTATTAAATATCTACCATTCTGTATTTAGATTACTAGGATGATGAGTACCTCAGCATTTCTCTTCAGGCTCTCTGCCTCTGCTTCAGTGTATTCCATGTCCAGCACATCCTCATTTCCAGAATCATCATCTGAACACAGCAGCTCAGGCAGGGAGTTGTTAAACTCTGTTGGGTAAGAGGAGGATACCAATACTTCAGTTTGACATTATCACAGGAATGTGAATAATTAAAAGCCTCAATACATCTTCTTAACACCCGTTTGTAGAGAGATGAAAATGGAGCATAGGACCAAAGTGCACTGGAGTTGCGGGAACTTGAAATATCCAGTGACATTTCGTGCTCACTAGCTGCCTCCACCCCTCTTAAGACAGTTTAGTGGGACATGCAGACAGCATCCATCCCACAACCAAAAACTAGCACATGTGCATTTGGTGAATGATATTTCACAAGTCAACAGCTAAACCTGGAGTTTCTTTTTCCTTCTCCATACCTTGCAAACTAAGCTCAGTGGCCCTCTTCAGGTCATCATCCTCTCTCATCTCCTGGGCTTCCTAAATGGGGTGGGAGCAAAGGATTACACCACTGAAATTTCCTTTATAATACTACAAATGGTAATGTATACGCCTTCCTTAAAGGTTTCGAAAGATTTTAGTGTTCATTGATAAAGCTATCAAATTTGTGTCAAGTTTTCCAGAAAACCCTCACTTCTTAAAATTATGGTTTCAACATGTCTGAGAACACCTTTACTTTTTAAATGTGTATTAAGTTTGTATTGGTTAAAGTAGATGTCACAGGGTTTCAGTCTTACATGCTCCTGGAGACTTTGGGCCAAAGCCTGCTGCAGCTCTTGTTCTTCCCTCTCCTGATCCAGACTGTACTGCTGAACCCAGTCCAACTCCCCTTGTTGCTGCACCACCTCTGGAGTCTGGTTCTCCTTGTTTTCATCCATGGTTAAGTCCAAGGAATCCAGCACATCTAAACAAACCAAAAAACAATAATTTAAATAAAATATGAATAAAATCCAAAAGTTGACTCATGTATAGCTTAACTCTTGTTAAGCTATACATTGATTGTAACTTCATTACATTAACATTTGAGTATGTTTCTGTATGTGTTTACTTTAGACATGTACATCACGTGAAACCCTTATTGTGGTTCTGAAGGAATTCATGTTGACTTAAAATAGTATGCACTTACAAAACAACCTAATAATGCAGACAACAATGTATATAAACTCTCATGTCCACTCTGTAGAAAACCCATTCACTAAATGTCATGACTTTAGTATTTTAGAATACCTGAAGTTTGTTTATTGTCTGCTTCCAGTAGATCTGTGTGGTAAGCCAGGTCATGGACATCGGTGTCTCCAAACCCCGTGTCAGGGCTTCTCGTTGGCTCATCCTCTAGTGAAGGTGGAGCCGACAGTCCAGCCTCTTGACGGCTCATCTCCAACACAGCAGCCAGCATTTCATCATCGTTTATGCCACTGAAATCTGCTGAATCCACTGTGGTTCCCTTCTGAAAACACGTTAAGCCGTTGAAGATTAAAAATACAGGTCAAAAAGAAAACACTGAAAAAGTTGCTTAGGAAAATGCCCACTTCTTCATGACGGTCATCATCTTCAGGCAGACAGGTACTGAGCCGCCGCTTAAGACTTGCATTCACCTTCCTCGTCGGCTCCTCTTCATAGTCAGAATCCATAAGGACAGATATGCAGCTGGAGTTGGCAACTTTCCCTCCAGTCCTTCTGCACAAAGTCATATGTTCAGTAATTTAAAAACTTTTACCTAAAAACTGACAAAAAATTACTACTATTGGGCTTCCAGTATGGCAGCGTGCTGAGTGGACGCGTGCTAACTTGCTCTGCTACCCTGTCTGTTAAATCCTATTCAAATATCACATAGGAACTACAGAAGTACCCCCTCACCGTAAGATAATCTTTGGGTAATGGCCTGTGTCACAAAAGAAAGCTGGCAACGCTCAAAATAAAAATGTTTCAAGCTACTTTGCCAGTCTTTGAAAGGTCGAGTCCCAGCAGCAAGCCTTTAGCTAATACCCAAGCTATGGAAACCGAAAAAAAACCTATGCTGACCCACCTCTCACGGGAGAAGCAACGGCATCAGGGGCGAAAGAGTCTAACCCAACATCGGAAGCTATTCTAACCGCCATTAACAGCATGAAACTGGAGTTCTCTACCAGGTTTGACGGCATACTATCAGCGATAGAAAGTGTCAGTGTCAGAAAAGAAATCACGGACTGCGCAGAGCAGGTCACGGAGGCAGAAACAAGGATTTCAAACGCTTTTGGTTTGGGTCAACAATATAATGTTCCAGTTGTCATGGTTGTATCTTAAATGTAGAGGAAAATAAAGATACTGTTGGAAAAATAATTTTATTATAATAATATTATAATGTCACTCTTAATCAAAGAGTTCTAAAACTTTTTATTCAAAAATGATAAAGAACAAATGGCAACAACTTCAAAGATCCAAGAACACTTCAGAATAAAACTTCAGTTTTAAAGGATGTCAAATCCATAAGTTCAATTTCACTGTACCGGTGCAATAAAGATAATAAAGATTCTACTCATTCAATTATGTAACATTGTTCATAAACCATAAAGAACTCACCGAAGAGATGTTGTGGGAGAGTTGACTAACTGTGATGCCTTAAGTGTTTTGGACCTTTAAGAGAGAAAGACAAAAATTAGGAGTTAGAAAACACCTTATGGATTTACACAATACAGTGGAAGAGAATACTAAAGGGACACAACATATTAATTCAAAAGCAAAGGCAATGTAACTAAGATCATGCACTTCTTTTCTTTTAGGCCCCCACAACACTGACGTATGGCCAAAAAAAAGGTTGACTTTACTTAAAACGTCATGAAATAACTTAGCAGGCTGTGGTTAGAGAGTCTATATGCAAGACTTACGCAGAAGCTTGGAAACTCCAGCCAAGACTGATGGGGGGTCTTGTGGATTCAGTACAGTGGGACAGCAGGGTCAAGTATCGGGGGATGACCACCTGCTGGCCCAGCTTACTGTTCAGAGACAGCTGAGCGTTAAAGCTGTACCGTTTCAGGTGTAGGATGAGCACCCTGGAGAACGGAAATGCATCACACATTATCGAAACCAGTTAGCATCTCATTGTGACTCTTTTTGTTGTTGTGACAAAAGAGATTTACAAGAATTACTGGTTATGATTTAAACTGGTAAAGCCATAAATGTTATACCTCAAGTGCTTTTTTGCTTTTAACCTCAAGAGTTCAATAAGTAAACATGTGTTAACATACTTGTTTCATGGTTTCATGTATGTAGGTACCTGGGTAGTTTGCTGAATTTATGTGTAACAGTCGCCACTTTTCCATTGCACTTTTCACATGAGTATTCAATTTCCTCCATCTACAAAAAACAAAAAAGGTTATTTCTTTACAAAAAAGATCTAGTTGATAATCTAGATTAATGCATAGAGTATCATTATTGAAGGAAATGTTAAAAAAAAAGAAAAAAAAAAAAAAAAAAAAAAGAAAAAGAAAGAAAACCTCCCAACCCCCCTCCCTGAAAACTGTTCCCGCCTACAAAAAAATCAAAAAAGCCTACTGCCGAAAA
>JBAMYA010000018.1:18874948-18887915 GCA_037176975.1 Arrhamphus sclerolepis | reverse complement strand
TATACATATATATATATATATATATATATTTCGATTGAAGTGAAAAAAGTTTTGAAGTTTTTGGGGGTTTTTTTTGTTTGAAGCTACACAAACATCCCGCGGTGGGCGGATGTTTTCCTATTGGTCAGACATGTTTGAGTGACAAGTGTCTACACCAACAACGTCTTTCTAACAAGCAAGTCATGGTTACCAGCGAGCCGAGCTGTAGTGATGGAGCAGAGGAGCTCCAGAAACCTACATCACTGACATCATCGCGTCCATGTACACACTTCTTTGCCAGCGATCACCCCAGGTTGAGGTCCATTGTTTCGATCCCTGGTCAACCCCCGTCCCGGGTGGACCCCCGGGGACCACTAGCGCACCCGGGGAAGCCACCCAAGACAGCGGCAGCATCACCGGAGAGCACCGTTGCCGGCCTTCTCAGACGCCTGTGTCGTGAGGCGCCCATCATGCTTAGTTTGGTTATTTTTGCCCCACACACGTCATGATCTGAAGAAGTGTGTACATCAGGGGCCTGCAAGTGATCCTTGAAGGGGCTGGTGTTGCTGCAGGTTTTTGTTCCAACCATGCAGCAGCACCGCTGACTTCTTTCATTCAATCACGACAGGAGCGTCTGAGAAGGCCGGCAACGGTGCACTCCGGTGATGCTGCCGCTGTCTTCATTGAAGCAACTTTTTGTAATTGAATAATAAAGACTCAAATGTCCTACCCATAATGTGGCCCAAACACAAAAAAGATTACTTCAACCAAAAAAGTATTTTCAATCAAAAAACATAAAAACAAACACAAATTTTTTGATTTGAAAAGTTTTTTGTTTTTTGTTTCTTATTGAAGAGAAGGTTTTTATTATTATTATACTGAATGAAACGTGGCCCATTAAGATTATCGGTTAATTGTAATTACCTGGAATCTCCCACTCACTGAAATCAGTGATATCACAGCCAACTCCACATGCCCACTAGATCCTCCTCTGCCTGTCACTCAACTGAGGAGGGGGAGGAGCCTGTTGCCATGGGAGGGAAAAACTGAACACTCGTGGACTAATACTACCGACACCTTTCAACTTGCAGTCTCTAGTTTTGTACTTAACTGGATCTTAAAAGTCTCTAAATCTAGCGACTGGAAGCACTGAGTTAAGCGGAAATGCAAATTTGATTGGCTGGTAGCGTCACGTGGGGTGGCGTGCCAGCTACAAGCAGAGTGGCACTGTGCCTTAATGTCAATTAAAGTCTGGTTGCACTTTACTAAAAAAGACGACAACAGGGCAACTTGCAATACTTGCAAAGTGGATATTTCATCAGAGGGAGAAAATACTACCAACATGCAGAAACATTTGCACACACAGCATGCAATAACTATTTCTGAATATCGTGTTTTCGATCTGCTCTTGACTAACGTTAGTGATTCTCAACGCAGCAGCAGTAAAAGTTAGCATTTCCTTGACTAAAAATACTGCAGGTACCTAACTAACTTGCCTCATTGTAAAACCTTCTAGCAGTAACGATTACTATCTAATGTGATGGTCATCTAACAGTAATGCCTTTCCAGGTATTACCATTAGATGACCATCACAAGAGATAGAGTGTGACTGGCTCAGAGCCAGAGGCTTATTTTTCTGTAACATAATTGTTAATTCATCATAGTTGATAGTTGCAGAGTTGCAGAATGTGCTGTTCCATTGGATTTGACTTGATTGTATTTGTCACTGGCTGACATAGTATTTTGAATACTCAGCTCATATATCCTTTTAGAAATTAGAATTTGAATTTCTGTTGAAAAATGTTGGACATTCTTGTGGAATTGCCACAGAATAATTCATGTTTTGTTAATTTCTACAGAAGAATATTTATTTTATTATTTTTGAAATTTTATATTGGTGATGCTAATCGACCTGTTTACTGTTTTTTTTTTTTCCAAATAAGAATCGATAAGGGAATCGATAAAGAACAGAATCGTTAAGCAGAATCGAAAATGGAATTGGAATCGTAAAAATCTTATCAATTCCCATCCCTACTCAGAAGCTGAACCAATAAGAACACACTATCAGAAAAAAACACTTTAAGGGTTGCTGGTGGGAAGGATGGGAATAGTCAACTGAACTGGTGGCCAGTCTTGAAACTGTTGTTTTTCACTTCCTTTCTTTTCATTCATTGGGTCTTGATTATGCTGTCATTTCAGAGTAAAAGTAATTGGTTAAAGTTAGCAGATAAAAGTACTTGTTTTTAGTCAGGAAAACATTTTGGATCGGGGTTAATAGACTTTGCTTCTACTTTCCAAATTGCCTTGGGACACTGACTGCCGCCAACCGACCTTGCTTGTCAAAGAGCAGCGCTTTAGGTCTACAACATGCATTGAAATCCATTAGCGTCGGTCTATGAAGAACTGGGATTGAGAACAAGTTGCAGTGAATTCATTGTCATAGGTTCTTTAGCAGTTTTCCAGTCAATCATTGTGTTGCTGAAGACAGAGAGCAAACTTAAGGATTCAGTTTTGTGTCGTGGGGTGACACATGGGAAAATAAAGATGCCCCATTACAATTTACAGTTGAAAACTGAACTATTAGCATTTTGTT
This sequence comes from Arrhamphus sclerolepis, assembly GCA_037176975.1. Taxonomy (NCBI): domain Eukaryota; kingdom Metazoa; phylum Chordata; class Actinopteri; order Beloniformes; family Hemiramphidae; genus Arrhamphus; species Arrhamphus sclerolepis. The sequence goes on along the minus strand of JBAMYA010000018.1, from coordinate 18,885,343 downwards.
TTTGATCAATCTGTCCGCCTCGAGACCGGATCTCTGCAGAGGCAGACGACATGCACGGCGCTGCAATATAAAAGTCTCATTTATTCTAGGTTAACACAGAGCATATAGCCAATAGTTTCAGAGGAAAGCAGTTTCACACCTCACCGCACCTTGGAGGGGGTCCCAAAACTTTAGCTTACATAGCTGACAGTTTATCTGCTTACCTAATACACACAAATAAATTTATATTTATGATAAAAGACCAATGATGTATGCGTATAGAAGTCCAGTAACAAAGTTTATCTTTGTGAACAGCTTATCTGAAAAACAATGAAGAGGTACTTTTTTGTAAGAACATTATTATAAGCGATGAGTTGTTCACAATCATTATGTACAAGACATTTTTTTGTTCCAAACATTAGCCAGCTTTGTTCAGTAAAGGCCTGGTACTTCGTTCTAAATACAGTCAAGAAAGCCCACACATTTTGCACAAGATTATATTTGATAGAAACGTGGGGGAAAAAAGTAGATAATCAGGTTGCAATCTTTTTTTTCTTGTTTACCCCCAAAGTTTCAGCCTTGCAGTGGTTTAAGTGGCTGTTTTTCTCCACTTGTAACTTTCATCCGGCCCCCAAAACTACTGACGGAATACTGAAGGATGCCATGCTGTAAGTACAAGAGCGCATACTGTAGGCAGTTCAAACAAAACAAACCTCAAAACCCCTCCGAAGGCAACAGCTGTGGGCGACACATTGTGAAACAGAACACATCATTACCCAACACAGCCTGTCAATCAGTGTCAAGAGCTCCAGAATGAAGATGCTAAATTTAGTCTTCCCTGTAGTCAATATGAATGCATCCATGTCACCATAAACAGAGACCCATGGACTCAAGCATGACGATCGCATCGAGTGATTTATTTCTCCTACAAATCAAACATGCAAAGTTCCTTTTAAGAGAAGCTGGTGGAGATAAACTGGGATTTTTCAGAGAAGTCTGCAGATGTCAGGAGGAGGACTGGTTGCACCGGATCAAGATGCAAGAGGAGAAAAAAAAAAAGAAAATGTAGGTCACCTAATCTGGCTCATTACAACTTAGAGGGAAACCAGGGAGAAAAAAGGAGAGGCAAATCAACTAATACAGCCAATTAGACTCCCCCTGCCTCTCACTCATACCCCCCTGCTTTAACAAACACTTCAAAGTGCTGCCATCAGCAAGTGGCAATAAAGTGAATGAGCTGGCTGTAAATGGACTTGGATGGTGAGGATGCTGAGGCAGGGGACTGTCAAATGGAGCTCATCACGCTGAGAAAACAGAGCTTTCATGCTGTAAAGGCAAAATGGGTGTCCAGCACCGTCCACGTAAAAGAAACAGACCCAACTAACTCTGGAAAAAAATAATATAGTGGCAATGACAGCAGCAGGTGAACACCAAGTGACCACGTCAGGTCAATGGCTGTGTTTGTGAGCACCAGGACAGCAGAATGACATTATTAACGCTCTGTGTCAGAATGTTCTAGAAGAAAGAGCCGTCCCCCAGCGGGAGGTCTGAAATGACACACTCTCCCGACGACCAGCCTGATGACTAAATCTGACAAAATACAGAGCCGGAGATTTTGTGAAATGCATGAGGGGACTACTGCAGGCTGAGAACAGCCAGCTCCACGAAGGAACGGAAAAAAGGAGAGGTTTCATGTGTTTTTTTTTTTTTTTTTTTTTTTTTGTTTTTGCCCCAGGTAATGCCATTGCAAAGTACAGAATCAAGGCATCTCATTTTGCACCAATCCCTTCCTTTACATAAAACCCTCAAGTTTCTCTCCCCCCTCATTTTCTTCTCCGTCTTTTCAAACCATCTCCTCTCTCTTCTTGCTCTGTTTCATTTCAAGAGCCCAGCTGTTTTGTGCCCTGCTGGGCAGTCGCAATGGTATGATTTCCACACCGATCCGAGTGCCATTTAAATTAACATCAACAGAAAATGTCAGAGGGAGATTTTGAATAACACCAGAGGCTTATCCACTTGCACAGCTTTAAAGAGTGAAGAGGAGCCATCCAGTTCCATCATTTCTGTCTCTCTCTGTGTATGCTGTTTGAATAACCAGCAACCAGCCACTTGGCTGGGGCTGTGTCCACTTTCTGTAAGCCAGAAAGGCCAGGCTTCAGCTCCCACAGGAGTGGAGCTGGCTCCCTGCAGCCCTGGAAGGATTTCTCGTAATATAGATCTTTTTTCTTGGTTTTTACTCGGTAGCTCTGTCTAATACCTCATTTTTGGTGAACTGTGATTTCCCCAAAAAACTAGACACTAAACAGGAAGTCAGACACTTAAATGACCTTTGTTGATGATGGTTTATATCAGTCTTCCATGGAAAGCTTTGAGAGGTCTGTTTCAACTTTTAACTACTGAGGGGAGCAAAAAAGATCTATGTAATCCTATGGATTACTGTTTTGAAAGAGTAAAAGTAGCATATTTAAAAGAGAAAGTAAAAACACACTCCATTCTGTCTTCTCATAGCCTCACTAAAAATCAATCAAAAGCATGTCGGCTGCAAGCTCAAGACCTCTTTTTTATAGATATCTATTTCTATGACTCTCTGTTCCCTATTCTTTTGTATTTGCATTGGAAAGCTGTTGGCAGCGCTTGTCATTTTGTTTCATAAGTGATAGCAATTACTATTCCAGCGCCTGGGATCAAAGAGACACCAAAAGGAGGTTTTTAGACAGGAGAAAACACCAAATACCATTTCCCCTCCTCTGTTTACACTGATAGAGGCTGAGGCCTCGGAGGCAGAGTGAATGTGACTGACAGAATGGGAGTACACCTCCTACTTTTAATCTTGCAGAATGTGGGAGGGATGATAAATGCAAAGATGAGAAAAGAGGAGACTATGCCATTAACCATGAGGCTCCCTCCTGCTTACACTGCACTGGTCCACTTACTGATTGGTTTTCAGGTCTGAGAAAGGTAAAGGTATGAAACCACACAACAAAGATGATGAAACAGTGTGGTTTTGACTTCAAACATCCAGCCAATTTGCTATATTGTCTTTACTAAAACACAAACAAACCAAAATCTAAGATGTCTGCATCATCCACAGAGATGTTCCCAGCTACTGAATTCTTTATTAATACAGAGAAAAAACGAAAATTTATGTTTTTTTTTTAAAAAGACAGAAAACTGAAACTTCACAAACTCAGAAGGGGGTTTGTGAAGTTTCAATCTAAGAAGAAAAAAAAAGAAAAAGCAAGAGAAAACTTGCTTCTCGGAAAAGCTTCAGTGTTCTCAGCAAGATGTTGCATGTGCACTGCAAGTCTGCGGTGGATAGTTCAGTCTTATCTGCAATCATCTCGTGGTTGAATCGGTGACTCAGAGAAACTGAATTAGCTGATAAAGAAGGCTGACTCTGCGCTGGGGACTGGTCTGGAAACCACAAACCCGAATGTTGCCAAAGGAGGAGAAAATAATGACTGAAAACTGATTATTTTAGGCTCCCAATAATTAACAGTTGAACCTACTGACATTGCTGCTGGCATGATTTTTATTTATTTATTTTTTTTATTAAAGAAAAAAAAAACTCTTGAGACAGCAATTTATCCACCTAAATAAGTTCTTCCATAACCAAGTTTTAAACAGCAATGGTTTGATCAAATTTTACTTTAATTCTGGACTTGGTGTTGGGGATTTCATCACATTTAACAGTCAAATCATGAACCTTTAAGCCAAAATTCTTTAAAGTATAATTTTAATTTCCATGTTTTAATGTTTTTTAATGTTCTTTTTTTTCTAATTTGAATTATTAAATGTGAGAAACCTGCAGGCACCACATCTTAATTAGCGCCCAATAAAAAACAAAAAGAAAGAAAAAACAAACAAACAAAAAAAAACACATTTTCGTACTCATACTTTACATAACTTCTCTAAGGCAAAAGGACCCGCCACAGCCCTGCAGGCAAAATCTGCTGCACTTGATATATTGATGCAGCCCTCTGGAGGAGAATGTTCCCCAACCAGCGCAGACACCAGTAACTGTCAGTAATGGAGTCCTGTATGTCAGTAATGCTCATTTCAGTTACAGGCAACCTTCTAATTTGAGCAGAAGGGATTTTGTCAGTTTCCCAAAAACTTCAAGTTAATATGTGTGTAATATTGAGAGTGCCAGATAGTCTTTAAAAGGGCAGCAGCTAATCGTCTGACATGAGAATTAACATCTTGTTTGCCTTGATCACAATACTTGTTCTGTAGGATTAATGTGCAACATAGTGACAAGCTCAGTCAAACATGGTGCACCGCCTCCTCCCTGGACAATTGTCCCTGACACATGGAGGACACATTCCTGGCCCTCATCCTCTCACTGTAATGGAGGTCGGATGCTGCTTTTCCACATTTCTGCCCACATTAGCATCTCTAGTTAATTGGCACCATTTGCTCAATGGCATCACTTGAGTTTGTAAATTACTTTTACAATTGTCACTAATTATCAGGCTCAATGAGTGGAATTGGCACGATTGGTCCCCAGTGGAGCAGAAACACAACAGGCTGAGGAAGGATTAAGACTATGGGGGCAACAAGAGGGGCTGGCCAGCTGAGAAATACAGTAGCACCCCACGCTAATCAGCAGAGGATTACATGCAGATGGTATTACTGTGCATGCTTGCATGCCTGATGAATTATGGAGGCAGCCAAAGTTTACGTATTCCAAAGGTTTTTACATTTAAAATAAATTTGTTCCCTGAGAATATGTTAGCGAATGCACACATAATAAAGCTTAGACCCATAATGGATTTTATCTAAAGTGATTTCTGCTCTTAACACATCACGCTAATGTCTGTCTACATCACAAACACATCTGATGCTCCTCATATTGGTTAAGACTGAAACCCTGAAAGTAGCCTATTTGCATTTTTTGCTCTTCTATAATAATCCTGATTTTTAGTTGACATGGCTGTAATGGCTGCTGCAGGGAGAAGTATCTGATGGATGTTAGAGGAGGTAAAATGACCTCCACGTATATGTCAGTGTGTAGATGCTGTTCTTACAACTATGGTAACGATTAGCGTTATACACTGAAATTAGACAGCACTTAAGATTTTCAATTCAAGCCTGGTGCTTTTCAAAACCAAATGAGAAAACAAGTTACGCCAGAAGAAATGAGTGCAGATGAAGGAAACGTAAAAACAAAAAAAACAAAGCAATGAGTCCTGCAGTACTGCAACAGTGTTTGTGGTTAAAGCAGTTTACATGGGTGACCTGTTTGTTCTGTGAATGTACACAAAGGTCCATTATCATCACTACCATTGTTGCTGAGAGAAATGCGCCTTTTAAAACACAGCTAACACTGTCTATTTTATTCCATATCTAACTGAAATGCCTGAGATGAGGTTTTGCAACATACTGGGATGTTATTTCCAGAGTTAGCAGACATGAATAACACCGGGTCGGTGGTGTTAGCAGTAATTTACAGTACAGCAGTTAGAAAATGTCAATGACGGATGAAAAAATATATTTATATGCTCTGTTTTCATACTCCAGGGTTTAGCTTCAGCTACTTTATGCTGACCCGCGTGCGAGTGTTTCTCCTCACCCACGCTAACGCGGTGACAAAGTCCGAATCAGGAGTGGAGTTGTAGCTGCACCATCAGCCGGGCTGTTTATCTCCAACAGATGACAGGCGTTCACCACGCGGGGAACATTTAGTTCAAAGACGCCTAATAATCGAGGACGGAGCAGTTATCTGAGGGAGTGTTTTCTCTGTCTTGTCACTATGAGCTAGACAGTCCAGCCTTCTGAAAGGCCAGATAATTTGTGCTCCAAATGTCATGTTGCGAGAAGGCAAACATGGCCTGTGGAAGAAGGCCATGGAGAGACAAAAGGCTCAGGTTACAGACATGCCAGACAATTACTCATCCAAAAACCCAGTGAGAGCACACACAATATGTTAGGTGGCACAATTTGTCGAATATGCAAAAGATAAATACTCATCTCCTGCAAAGTATTAATCGTTGATTAAAAATTGGATTGTTTTCCATTTTCTTTCTTCCTGCAGTGTGGAGGAAATTGGATTTTGCCCTCTGGCACAGCAACAGGATCAGATTGTGGCTGCACTAGCGTGGATCTTATCTTAGCTGCAGCATTGGTCCAAAACATATTTCTGGCCTTCTCTCAGTGGAAATAGGCTTGAACTGTTCTTCACTGTTAATAGTGAAAAGCAAAGCGGATCCACGTGCACACACAAGCATACACAGATGCAAACGAGATTGCATATTCTCCCTTTCTCTCTTGTTGTTCTCTCATAGTGCTCCTCTCCAAATTCAAATATTTATCTGTGTGTGCGGGTGCATATAAAATGGGGATGAAAGAGGTTGACGTATCAATCTAAAGGATGCCAGTTCCTACACGACCCAGCGAGTGCATATCACTATGCAGCCAATGAAGACACTTTTAAATCAGAGTGCCGAGCCTGGAAGTGGCATTAAATCAAATTTACACACATACACAAAATTCATCACCAAATATCGTGGCATCCATGCATGAGTCTTGTTCGGCAGATATAGATATGACTGTATAGATGGCAGTGTCAAATATGGATGGATGGATGGATGTTCAGACTGAACATTCATTTTACTGCATCCTCCCCCACCAGTGATGTTGCATTTGGATAAATTTGTTCCCACTGCATTAACGTCAACACCAATTTTACTTTTTTCTTTTTTTGTATGTTTGGCTTCTCCCCAGTTTTACATCAGATGGCTTTCCTGATGCAACTGGGATTTCAAAACCAAGACCCCCCACCACTAAGGCACCAGGGAGGCTATTTTCATTTACATTTATAGAAGAACAAGAATACATTTCTGGTTATTTAAACACGACAACAGCCACACATCTGTCAGGAGCAGAGAGGTTTGTTTTAGTGCCAGTCAGCTCCCACTGGGTGAGTAAAGAAAAGGTAAAAAATCCTATCATTGTGAGATATTCATCCTGACAGTCACAAAGGAGAATCAGCAGAGCAGCCAGCTCACCTATTAGCTAAAACATGGTTAAAGAGGACCGTCGGATTTCTTTGAACTCCTCCTTCCTTCTCTTTCCATTTTCTCGTCTCCTTTGATTCCCATGCTTCCCCTCTTCTTTCTTTCCTTTCTCTCCATGTGTAAAGAACACGCTGTGTTCAGCAGACTCTGTAGCGCTGTTAGCCTGTTTGTTTAGCTCATCATCATCGCGCTCCCTCGGCCTACATGGAGTTTATCTTCTTGCCAGTCAGAAATGGAGCCGCTCTGCCAGGCAGCTGAAGCCCAATGTTACTGCTGCAAAACATACTGCAGCTGCTTTTGGACTCAAAAAAAAAAAAAGAAAAATGGAAGAGAAAGGAAGAAAATCTTCTGGGATTGTTTTTTTGTTTTTGTTTTTCTCTTTGTGGAAAGACATCTGTGTTACAGCACTTTTCAACAAAGCCCATTTTCCAGAGTAACCATTCAAGTGCAATTTGAGCTATTTTGTCATGATTTGGGTGACTGGCATTACATTGATGAGCACTGAAAAACCTGCCAAAGACCAAACAGGAAGCAAGGAAGCACTGGCAGCAGGACCGCAGCATGAGCCACAATCAGAACTCTCTTTATTAGGAGGTGAGGTGTTTTTTGCACTTATGAAAATCCACTGAAACCACTATTTGTGCCCATGAGTATATGCACCATAAAAACGTAATTTAAAAACAATCAGAGGCACCTCAAAGGATCAATGTGAAAGAGAGGGGGTGTATTTGTATGCTGTAACAACACAAATCAACTTCACACTTCTTTTTTGAGAAATATATAAATTAAAAACAAACAACTATTGTACGTGCCTGGAAATGTCCATGAATGATACCAGTAACAACTAACTCTCATGTAATTCAATAAAAGGTTGAAACAGTGAACAAACGCACACTTTCATTGCAAATAAAATGAGATAATAACTAAAAAAAAAAAATAAAAAAAAAAAGCTCTAGCGGTTGATTTTATAACCTGTAATACAACTCCAGTAGAAGCAGCTATGTCACGCTCACTTCCTGAGGAGGGTTAATTTGTAAAATTTCCCACGGCTTTCTGTTTGCACAAAATGACAAAAGAGCAGCGAGTTAATTGGAATCCTGTCAAGAGGTGTAAACGTTGGCTGGTTTACTCTTTAATATCAAATGGGATTAGGATTCAACAAAGGTTGAGCTCTTCAGTGTGTAAACTACTGAGTCAGTTCAGTCAAATGTAAATATTATCACAGAGCAAGCAAGGTGAACAAGCAACAGAATGATTTTAGTCAGTATGGCACTTTTAAAGCAGCACAAAGGAACTGCTGCTGGTTTTAGCACTTTGGTGCCCCCTATAGGCATGCTGGCTGAGTCCCTTTAGGACACTGTGGAACATTTATCTTTCTTTTGTCACTTTCTTGGTCAATATCTGGGTTTTTCTTTCATAACTACTTTCTTGAGACAGTTGCTGCTAATGTCCACTGTTGCGCTGTGAGCTGATGTTATCAGTGCTGATTTGTGGCATGTTCGTGTAAGATGATGAGCAGTTGTCTCGCCAGCTTGGGATTGGTTTGGCTGGTTTCTCCTGATGGCAGGGATGGAAGTTGGCTACAGCCTCCTAAAAGTAAGTGCATATTCCTTCAAATCAAGCTGAAATTTTAAAGTGCACAAAAGTCCTTTGTGCTGGTTTAAGCGCATCATAACGGTCTGTCAGGAGAGATGGTGCAACATCTCCCAGCCATCTGGTGGCATCTAATCATTGCTAGCTACCGCTTGGCTTCCGTTCCACAGCATCACAGCTCATACTCCTCACATGTAGTGCACATTTTAACTCTAGACACTTCTAGACTCATTACCAAGTGTTAAAATGTCACAGAGATGATGTGGATAGAAAAGAAAAAAGAAAAAAAAATATTGCACCGGCCCACAAGACTGTGACCTGTAAAACTGACATGATCTGCTGCCTTTGAAGAGCCGGTAATGACCTCTCATCGCAGGATGGCACACGCTCTGTCTTTATTTCACACCCTCTTAGAGCAGCACAGATGGCCTTGGCATTTCCTTAACGGCTTCTGAAGTCTGTCATAAAGCAAGCTGCAAATCTTGTGCATCTCCTGTTGCTTAGAAAACATAAAAAAAAATTCATGCAGATGACTGGAAGGTAAGTTGTTATTCAGTTACTGGCGGTCTTTACAGGCTCAAAGATAACAGCTGTATGCAACCACCAGAGGGATGAACACAGAGTTGTAATTATTCCCTTCTTCGCTTATAAAAATATCTGCAAATCTACTTTGCATTACTGTGTACTAACAATGCTATTCCATGGGTTAATACACAGGTTAATGAGGTGGGATGAGGCCACTGTAAAATGCTACTAAACCAGCCATGCAGGATAATTTGTCTTGCCTCAGAAGTGTCAGTTACTGAAGCTCCCTGCTCTTTAATTCATTCAAATGAATTTTGTTTTAATTGTTCTAGCCTTGGTGCTCAGCAACTCCATTAGTGAGGAAACCGCGGGTGGGTGGTGGGTATAAAAGAGAATGATACAGGGAGAGATGCATAGTTGAAGGTTGAAGACAGCAAAGAGAGAGTCTATAAGGAAAAAAGTGATTCACTTTGTGTATGTGCTTCTACGCATCTATGAATAATTAATCCACCTGTTGTTATTACACAACAATTACTCTCTAGAGCTGAAACATTAACCAACCTTATGAAAAATAGAGAAGTGTTCTGTATCCATAATAGAAAGGTCCGCCGGTCCCATAAGTGTGCGAATGCAGACTGATGGGAGACTGGTGGGATAAATGAGAAAGTAGGAGGAGACTCAGATGGAAGATTGATGCTACATTTAACCGGATCATGTGAATTCAGGTCAATTTAAGCTCTCGAGTTTGTGTGTGTGTGGTTGCTCAACGTTATTTGGATTATAGAAAATGTAAAACACAGACAGGAAGCACAAAAATATTTAGAAAATATGTTTGAGGCTTAAGGTGGGGCACTGGGAGGGTTTTTTTTTTTCACAAAACTCAGTCCAGTTGGTATTTGTGGAGTATCCAAGCATTTTATCTTCTAAACGTGAATCAGGCATTATCATGAGAGATCTGGAGAACCATGGAAAAGTTCATGCACTGAGGTAGAGTGCACCGTAGCATCTTGGTCATGAGGTTGTACACAGGATCTGATCGTATTCTGGGAGTGCTGTCTGCAAGTAAAGAGCGAATAGTACTAATCCATGGTCCCTTAGAATCCTTTTTGTGACCACATGTGTTTAATTATAAAAAAAATTCACATTTCTTGGGTTTTGATGTGTGTGCATATATATATATATATATATATATATATATATATATATATATATATATATATATATTTATCTATTTATCTATCTGTATGTATGTACATGATGTGTTGAACATCCACCCATC
>JBAMYA010000018.1:18825406-18844005 GCA_037176975.1 Arrhamphus sclerolepis | reverse complement strand
TATATTTTTACACTGATTATACATACATACATACATACATACATACATATACATATATATATATATATATATATATATATATATATATACACACATACATACAACTTTTAAGTAACCACTCGTCATCCCCCAAACACTCATCCTAATGTAGAATCTGTCTCCATTTAAACTTTGTGCCTGAGGCTGGGCTAACTTTAATCTGTAAAGCCACTGGAGGCATTAGAGAACACAAGTGACAAAAGGAAGCCACACAGAAATTTCAGAGGCCGCTGTTCATCTTCAGCTCTTATTGTAGCAGCATTCCTGCTTCCTGTGCCAGAGAGCCAGATTAATGATTTAGCCTCCTCACTGTGAGTCCAACCAAAGCTTCTCAGTCACACACAAGTGGCTTATTTTGATCAAGGGGAGATTATCAAAGTAACCCATAGAGCGTAAATAAGATGTTTACCTAGCCACCATGACATCAACCGATGTCAGTACCATTGTGGTATTTTCTGCATGGTACATGTGATTCATGCTCTGAAAGGCACACGTGTTGGGTGGAGCTGGGAAGTTTTTTTCTTATCATCTACACAATCTTTGATGAAATATAAAAGCACACTGATCCTGAAAAGAGAAAGCTGTAAATGCCATAAAGAACATTTTGCCCACTCAATATTCCATGAGAGAAGTCAATGTTTTTCTTTTTAAAAGGGGCTGCAGGAGTCAGCACCTAGGGGACTGGTAGATGCAGAGAGTGTCTACTTTTCTGTCTGAAAAGAAGTATAAATCAAACAGATGAGAAGGTTAATCAACAATTAAGTTGTAGCAGCATGCCCTTTTGTTTTGATTCACAACTTCGTTCCCTCATCATTTTGTTGGAGGAATAAGCTATTCCTGTTCTGCAGACAGCTTTAGTGAGTCAAATATTTTAAATCTTCATCATCTTTATTATCTCTTGTTCTCCAAGGCAGAGCCCCTTAAAGGAGTTTGATACCAATTTATTCCCTACAAATACATGTTGATTTTCCTCATTTGCAATCTTATTTCACTTTATAGGCACTAACAACAGTGTAAACACTGAACGTGTGTAAACCACTACCAGTCAAAAGTTTTAAATCACCTCATTTTTTTTAAACTTTCTTTTGTTGAAGATTATGAAGTTTAATGTCTCATTCTCAAGCAGAGAGAAAATAAATAACTGATGTTACAAAAAAGAATTCATAGAAACGATTTATGAAGCAGCTTTGACTCAATGTAACCTCCTTTGGGTGCTGTTACACCTGGTGTTACACACTCGTGGGATTCTGTCTCCAACTCTGTTGCAGAAGTTCTCACACATGTGTGGCACTTTTTAAGTTGCTTTGTCCCCTGTTCCCTTAAAACTTTTGACTGGTAGTGTACATTTATTTTTATGCTTTTTAATGTTTTTTTTTTTTTACTTCGTTTTGATGAGAAACAATTAGCATGTTAAGCCAAATTGCAATGCACTATACAAACCATTCCAGTGTTAGCGGTAGCCTACTGCAGGTGATCATTTAAGAGAACCTAAACCATTTCCAAATATGATGACTTTTGGCTCCACAAAGCAGTGGCTGTCATGTCTGTGTGATGGGATCAGTCACTTATCAAGTTTTACATGTAGATAGTTCTCATTTTGATTAAAACTTACTTAATAAGTAATCTGAAAAAGTTGAGCAGCAAGTCCTAAACTTGTAACGATGCAGGCGCATTAATACCTTGACTTGTGACCAAAACATTTAACATTTAATTACGGTAATTATGTTCTGGCCCTGAGCACTAGAGGCACAACAGTATGTGTGAATACCACTTAAACAGGACTCTGATTCTAAATTCTGTTGGAAAACCAAGTCAAGTCATTCAGACGAGTCTCCACTGAACAAGGAAGGATGAAAAGACCATCACAGTAGCTTAGCTTTAGCATGAGTTTATTTCCATATCTTTTTTAATGTGGAGATAAATAATCATGATATTAAAAGTTAAAGAGTACATGTGAAGGGAAGCCTGGCTTGGGTCCATTTTCTGAGGGTGTTTTAAATCTTTACAAACTGAAAATCTCAGAAATAACACATCACCGGTCAATTTGTTTGGGAGCATTCACGTCATTCAGCTTTGCAGGGCACTGTGACATCACAGACTCAGATCAGAGTGGAATTATCCATCTTCCTAATCGTAATCTTTGTTCTGCTTCACATGGGATTTCCGGTACCTCTAAAGTTGCATCAATGCAAAGTTGCTATACATACTTGAAATGAGGCGCCTCCTGCTACCAAGGTGGGTAGACAAAAGCTGCAAAGACATGGTCAAAAAGGTAGCTTTTCTCTGTCTCTATGGCATTTTGACTAAATATAATGGACATAAACTTTTGTGTAAATGTATTAAGTCTCCTTTAAAGCTTCCACGCTGTAAAGTATCGATGGGAATAGCTCACAATACTGCTTTAATGAGAAACATTTAACCTCAGGTCCAGACTCTCACAGAGAACTGACGCACGCAGTTGCCAAAAGTCATTATCTGTGGTGATGTGACCAAGCTCTTTGCGGGTCAGCGCTGTCCATCTGGAGTCTCCAAACAAAAGCCATCTAACATCTAACTGGTCACCAGTAATGAAAGACTATGAACATTAATAACATTGTGCAGCACAGTGTATAACAAAGTGTTAGCAGTAAAAAAAAGAAAAAGAAATGCATGAACACCTGGAAAATGAGACATTAGTCCATGAATCTTTCGCCACTAAAAATGCTGAGATGCTTTATAAAATGCTAACTCGACAATTGCAACTGCACGATGAATCACAGAGCCAGTCAGATGAGCGCTCGATAACTTCATCAATCTGTCCTCAAATCTGAAAGAGGCACGACTGGACTATTTTAGCATGATAGCGTCAGCCTTAATAAGTTGAGTCAATTTTAAAGGAAAACACCTGGATAAGAAGAAAAAAAACAAACAGAAAAGACATCATGTTTGTGTGCGTCTGACCAGGTGAGTGTTGATGGAATGCAAGCCGCCGACAGTCCAGTCCACTTCAGGCAGCGGGGCTCCAGATCCGTTGCAGCTCACCGTCACATTGTCGCCCTCCATCACCAGCACAGAGCTGTGGCTCACGCTGATCTCTGGCAGGTCTGGAAACACAAGAGCACATGTTTACGTGTGTTACATGTATTAAAAACAACAACAAAACACTGTAAGTATGCATATGCTGCATTTTTACTGCAATATATTTCATCACATTTTACTTTATTTTACTATTTTTTTTGCCATTTGAAGTGAAGCACTAGCTTGTTTTTGTAAGGTGATACAAAAATAAAGGTTGATTGGAAATTAATACAAAAGGGGTGATGGAATGCATGTCTTGACTCTCTATCTCTCTCTATCTCTCTCTCTCACACACACACACACACACAAACACACACACACACACACAAATAACAGATGTTCTAGGAATGAGTCACCACAAAGAGATAATACTTCAGAGACTACAGGCTCTGTCAGAATCAAGACGCATCTCCTCACATCTGATTCACCCTGTGAGCTCTGTCACACCTCCTCCTCTTTCCATCTCAACTTGTGTCCCCGATAGCCTCCATTAACCCTTCCTACCCCACTGCCTCCTGCCTCTCATCCTGCAGTCCCCTCATCTTTCCAGCCCTCCCCTCTGTCCTCTTACCGCAGCTGTGGATGTACATGTTTTCCAGGGGTATTTTGGAGGCGCCTGTCCTGCAGTAGAGCTGCTGTGTGTCGAGCCCCGCCACCCCTCTCTGGTACCACAGCTGGATCCAGCGGATTTCACAGCCACAGTCAAACACCACCCCGTCCAGACGCCTGGGAGCACAGTCAAAAAAAAACCATCACAATGAATGACAAGCACAACCAAAACAGGTCAAGGTTGAAATGAAAACAAAAGTATTTAAATAATGCATAGAAATACAAACAGAGTGGAAACACAACGTAATGAGAACATGTCTAAGCTCAGTCTGAAGTGAGAGCAGTCAGAAATAAGTTTGGAGCTAAGATTTGAACGTAAGATGTCCAGAGAATGGGGTCAGCTACTTAAAGCCTGAGTCTGGATCTGGGACTATCAAGGACCATCACACTGACTGACCTCAGTGATAGGACAGGAGTATAAATATGAAGATGCTCAGACAAATAAGGAGGTGCCAACTCTTTTAAAATCTTAAAAACAAGCAATAAAATCTTAAAGGCTTTTTCAAAGTCAGAAGCCAATGGAGCGATGCCAGAACTGGAGAGATATGCTCATATTTTCTTGTCCCAGTTAAGAGCCAGTTGTCAGTATTTTCCATTAACAGGAGCCGCTGAAGAGATGACTGCTCTAATACCAAATACAAAAGAATTACAATTGTGTGGTTATAAAAAACATGGAGGACACTTTCAGAATTACTAATATATGGATGGAGCTTCACTTGGGCCACCAGTCTAAACTGGAAGAAGCTGTTTGTGACAACAGAAATTATATGTTTGTCTAATTTAATTGCGTTGTCAGAAGTCACAATGGAGATTTCAATGGATGAGAAACTGATAACGAGCCTGCATCAGTAGCTGATCAACACCAATCAAACAACATCAATGCGATAAAGAAAGTTCACATCAGTTCAGTTTATATTTTAAATTTTTTTTTTACATTTTCTGGATTTTGTCTGCAAAAGAGTGAAAGAGCAGGTTAGGTTTCAGAAAACATAACCCCAAAGGGAGCGTGAATGAGGAAAATAGGAATGGGCCAAAAACAGATCTTTTTCAGTCCCCTACAAGGCATAAGGCCCACAGAAAAAAACAAAACAAAAACAAACAAACAACAAAAAAACAAAACAGTAAGTTGCACAGAAAAACTCAGATCAATAAAATAAGACCAGTCAAGGTCCGTCTCCTTCCAGACCTTAAGGAATGGAGTGGAATCACAGTAATTTAGCAACAGCTAAATAATGTGCCTCATCACAGCCCCACCCTCCTCTCAGCTATGAAGCCCACAGTACCTGTTAGAGACACAGCTGTATGCCGGCACTCCTTTCTTTTCTGTTTTTGTTCCAATCACACTTTCAAATTAAAGGCTTTTTTTTTGTTTCTGTTTTTATTTCCAAAATTCATATTGGAACATTACAATTCAGCTTCCCCCAAACACACTGTTTCACATCCATTTAGCTTTTAGCTTCAACAGCACCAACAGTCAAAAGCCATTATTGTTATTATTCTATTATGATCTGCTTTTCAATTTGCCTTTTTCAGCATAAAAATGTGCTTTTCCACTGCGTGGTGACCACTTTTGCATTTTGCAAATGTTGTAGCAGTTGTAATTGGCAATTTTTTTTTAAATTATTTTCAGTTAAATGCCTGTCCAAATGTCCTTGACCTTTAGGTCAATAAGATCTTGCAATAAACATGAATAATGTACGAGCTATGTCCTACGTGTCGTTGTCACATAACTCCTCAAAAATATCCTCATATGCTTGAAAGGTGTGTAATAAAGTTGCCTCCCATATACAGCATGTCCCTGTATAATAAGGTGCACAAAGTTAGGATTTATTATTATAAAGATTAGAGTTTTATTTTAAATTCTATCAATTCATCTGCCCATGACGGTTCAGAGGATAATATGAAGGTCAAAGGTCTTTGTTTAATACTCATCAAGCTAGCCACGAGGGATCCAAGCTCACTGGAGCAGTGTGGCCCCAGCTTCCCCCCTTTACACTGTAATCACGGCTAATATTATTAATAACCACCACCTCCACACATTACCCACGTTGCCTCCGGTGGGGCTACGGGGTGCCTGTACGGGTACCATTTTCTCTCTTCAAATGCCTTCCCAGCCTGGGGAGTGAAAGTCTTCCTGATTCAGAGTATGTGAAAAACCAATAAAACCAAAAAAAAAAAAGTCTGAAAGAGAGGAACCAAAGCAAACAGCGCTGACCCTCGACTCTGGAGAGCGAGCTGCGTGGTGTTTCCTTGAAGCTTGCTAACAATCCACCCTGCTACTCCAAAGGAGAGCTAATGATCACCACCGGAGGATGTTTTTATTCGGGAAATGTACACAGGTGCCACGGATCACAAGCAACAATCAGCCATTCTACACTGCTGCTCACGCGCTTTGATCTCCGCACTAGCACGCCGCGTACTCTCCTCACACTGCTGTCAGGTATTAATTTAGCTTTTTAAATCCTGTGGGTTAAATAAATCACTTTATTGGCTTACTTTCACCACCGTGCCCTTGCTCTGGGTTTGACTGGTTCGTAGAAATCCACAGATGAGAAATATAGATTAAACGTTCTGTCTTCCTTTTGCTATTATAGATCAGTGCTGTAAATACTTACTTTATCTGCCACTTACGCTGGGTTTGTTCTCTCACGCTCTTGTAAGCAGTCTCCGTCATCAGAAAGTGTTTTCTTTTTCTTTCTTTTAAACCTCTATCTCAGTGTTTTTCAAGCCTGGTCCTCAAGGCCCACCGTCCTGCATGTTTTAGATGTTTCCCTGCCTCTAATTAGTGGGTCATTGACAGACCTGTGCAGACCTTGAGGAAAAGCTGATGGCCGTCCAATCAAACGTGACTGAGCAGGAGAACATCTAAAACACGCAGGACAGTGTGCCTTGAGGACCAGGCTTGAAGAACACTCCTCTATCTTATATTAAAACAACTTTCCTGACCGTTATCAGAGTAAACTACATATTGTGCCAGAATGGAAGACTTTTGTATCTTGGTTCTCATCTGTGGCATACCCCCGCACCCTCAACACACACGCACACATTTCTTTTGTTTTTTTGCTACACATCCGTCAAGCTGAAGCTCGTACTGTCATTATTTTTATCGTAATTATCATGGCATGGAGATGATAGAGCTGAACTGTCATGCCGTCAGCCTGCATTCCAGCATCTCGCAGTGGCTGATTGACAAACAGACATTAGTTTGGAAGCAACAGCTTCAAAACATGCAGCTGAGAACTTGCATGAGTATGACACTCTTGCACTAACAGCTCCGACATCAACATATGCTCAAATTCTATTGTGGAAGAGGAAATTTCACAGAAATGTAATGTCCATATCCAGCATGTTAGGACTACCCAGCCGCTCCCTGGGCTGTTGAAAGCCTCCATGATTTCCATCTCATCTTCTGCTTATTTCATGGCTATCACACTGGAAACATATTCGGAGATGTTGCAGTAGTTTGGCGAGTCAGTGTCCCTGCAAGCTCTTTAGCTGTCCCATTTTTTGTTGTTGTTGTTGTGTTTTCAAGCCACTAAAGAATAAATCTTTCTCATGAGCAGGAGTTGATTTTGGCTTTTCAACGGCACCACCTGCCCAGTAATCAGAGAATACAGAGGGGACGCTGGATTCAGGTCAGGAAAGGCTGCATGTAGGTAAAATGGATGGAGAGAGTGGGGCATTTATTCAGGAACAAGTGTTTTTCCTGGTTAGATGACTAAATCAGTAGGAAATTGTTACAAATTTGTGGCATATTCATGCTGACCATGTTGAAGCTGCTTGCTGTGAAGATCAAAAAAAAAAAGAAGCATTTTCATCAAGATGTTAAAAGAAAAGTAACTGAACTTAAATGAGGGTTGACGACAAAAAAACGCCAGATTTGAGTTTCCAATGACTTTACCTGACACCCTTCCAAACCTCCATCTGTGCCGTTTGGAAGCGCTTGCTTCAAGAGGACAAAACTGTCTTTTATTATTATTGGAACACACAGTTTACGTCCTCAACAGTCACCAGCTTTGGTTTTTACCAATGTTAGAAAAATACATATATATAGATATACATTGTGTGTTGATTATTACCATATTAGTGCTGCATAATATCATACTAGAGTCTGCTTCTGCTGAAATAAAATACTGAGAACAGTACATGCTTGAGAAAAGAGCTGATAAAGGATTGTGTGGCTGGTTCACATAACTGGTTGGAACCAGTGATTCCACTCAAGGACAGTAGCTGCACACGGGTTGGTGCTGAAAGATGATTGGATGCTTGAATGTTGGATGATAATGAATTGTTTATGTTAGTTTCTTTGTTTTGATGATTTCGTGTTTTTGTTCTGTTCTCTGGTTGACTTTTTTTTTTTTAAACCATTCATTCATTTAGTCTCGATAACCACTTCCTGTCCAGATAAGAGGCCCAAGCCTGTCCTGGCTGTGATTGGCCGAGGGTTGGGCTACACCCAGGACAGAGGGCACAATATTTAGCTTTTATTTTGAAGACAGTTTACCTCACATGTCAGTTTACTTCCTGTTTAATCTTGCAGAGATTAAACCCTCATGCACTCTGTTGGGTCTTGCTTCTCCTGTTTTGTGTCACACCAGGCTTCAGGTGCTGATTGCCTCACACCTGTTGCATTATTCATGAGCTTCTTCAGTGTTTACACTCCTCAGTTTCCTGTGTTCATTTCCAGTTTGTCATTGTTATAAATCTGTGCATGTGTTTCTCCTCCATGCCTCTGACTCCCTCTGCTCTGCATTTTGATTGTGCTTCTGGACGCCCTGCTTCTGCAGCATTTGTGGTTTTGTTTAACTTAAAGTTCATTTACCCCCCATCCATCAGCCTGGTGTTTGAGAGTCTGCCTTTAGCTTTCCTTCTCCACTGCGACACACGAGCTGTGACCTTGACAACTAAAGCACAATAAATCAAAAATGTATTGTTATTGTTATATTAACATGCCAAGTATCAACATCACAAGAAAAAAAAAAAGCTGTAATAAGTGGCAGCTTATTATGTTCCAAGTGGTTTGCAATTACACTATAAATATCATTATATATTTGGCCAATCAGATAGAACCTCACTGCCCGACATGCTAAATTAGATGCTAAGTTACATTAAAAGTATAATTGTTCCAGGGTACAGGGTTTTTTTTTTGTTCGTTTTCCCACTTTAATGTTATTCATGTTACCTGGACAGTAATAACACATTTTATTTTGTCTGTATCAGCCTTTTAACATCAGGGAATCATTTTAACTGTAGCGCAGAGAGACATTAGCATCAGACAGTAAGCATTAGTTTGTACATCACAAGTGACATCATCACTGTAATTTACAACTATTTTACGTCTCTGTCTCACACGTTCATCTACATTTGTTTACATGTGCAAATTAGTTTATTTTTGTTGGAAGTCTGGTCCTCTCAAGGTGCTGCTATGCATATATACATTTTTTTTCTTTTATTTTTCTTCCATGTTCTGCATGTTCGATATTTTTTCCCCTGTGTCATTTCATATTTTTACACAAACGTTAAAATTATCAGTGGTTTTACTTCTTTGCACGTGTGGGTTGCTTTTCATCTGCTGAAAAAAAGAAAGAAAAAAGAGCTAAAAAAAGGAAATATTTACTGCCGGGAACTTAAAAGGCTTACCCCCTCAAATGAGTTTTTCCCCTTTAAAAAAAAAAAAAAAAAAAATCAATGCCATTAACTGAAGCAGCATTAGTAATATCTAAGTTAATGTCATAATGCTACAGTACATAACCTACTGTAAAAATGTGATAAACAGTCAGGGGAGATCCTGCTGCCAACTTATATAATGCCTTTTTACACACATTTGATGTAAACAATCCAGACCAGTATAGCCAATTCAGCATCTCAAAACCAGTGATTATACCTTCAGAATAGAAAATGCTTGCACACCATCCACCCATTCATCTACTTCATCTACTCCAGGTTCACCTCTACGTCCCCCTTTAGCTCACTGAGGAGATCCTAACACGTCTCCAGCGTCTCCTGAGTCTGACCCTGGGCCTCAGCTGGCTCCTCTGGATAAATATCACTTTAACAATTTCAAACCCTATTAACTGAACTATTTAGCGATTACAAATAAATAAATAAATCAGATGATGCAGTAATAAAGTATTACCATAATCTTACTTTTAACAATAGTTAAATCAATTACCAGTGATGCATTTTTTTTCTCAACTAATAGGTTTTAAAGTTAAATTACCCAAATCTCATTTCACTTGACAGTAACTTAATTTAATCATTTATTTTCCAACTCCCTTAAAAACTAAGATCTAAGAAGACAACCACCACAGGCCTTAGTCCTGGTCCAGTAGTGGTCTGGGGAAGCCAAAGTCAGGAGGACGTAGAGCCGAAAGAGAAAAATGTCTCAAAGTGGAACACAACAGTACGTGCAAACCTTCATTTAACCAGTGACACATTTGTAATTGTATTCATATAGAAATTTTACATTATTTTGTTCATATTTTCCCCACCTCGCCCAGCAGGTATCTTTATTCTTGTTGTGCTGCATAAAGAACTGGATTAATTGGGATTTTCTGGGCGTTATATGATGCATAAATAAATGGTTTTACTTCCTTGTGAAAAATCTAGTGTTTTCCATGAACCAGTGAAAATAACAAAACGATTCAGTTAAAGAAAATCATCTCGTGTGATGAATGAGAAGGTAGATTCTAATGCTTTCCTCTCACTAGATGGTATAATGTAGCTATTCCAGCTATGAAAACACACACTGAAGACAGTTTGTTTGTTTGTTTGTTTGGGTAAGGTTTACTTTTTTCCACATTAAAACGGTTTCAGTTTAAAAGGACTTTATTATATTATATCCTTATTTATACACACTTGCAATACTGTGTGGGGCTTTAAAGGTAAAAAAGCAATGTTCCTAAACTGTTTACAGATTAGAGATAGAATCATAATTTGTGACCATAATCTGTTCATCTTGAGTCTTGTTTATAAATAATAGTCCTTTTTAGTTACGCTCAAATGTTTAATTTGTCCAAAAAAGAGAATCTCTAACCAAATTAAATAAACTGCTTCAGTAGCAACAAATGAATCTAACTTATCCAACATAAATTAATCAAAACTTGCTCATTGCAGTTCACTTAAGCTGGTTAACAATTCTTTTTTTTTTTTTTTTTCAGAAAAGCAGATTACTGGTTTGATGCATCCATAGGTCAAACACACATCGAGGAGAATCAGTTTTGCAGTTGGAGACAGACATGTTTGACATTGCGTTAGCCGCAGCTTCCCTGAGAGTTGGGCTTAGAGAAGTGCAAACTGACTAAAGGGATTCGGGATGCACATCGCCTCAAGCAGATTGTGCCAGTTGCTTTGAAAGGAGAATATTTTTGCTCTTTTTGTGGACCAGACAGAGTGAGCTTCCTCAAAGACCAGCGTTATGGCTGCTTGCTTTGCTTCAAATAATCTCCAATAATATCACCCTGGAAACCAGCGGCAAATTCAGCATTTAGCCGATGCCTTCACCCTGCTGTGGTCATCTGGCTTTTAGTTGGCTGGACTGTGCACCACACCACAGCAGCAGTTGTTTTTAAGCTAAAGGGCACCAGACAAAGAGGCAGAGTCGTTGATCTGTCTCCCACTCAGAGGCAGCACACATCAGACGTTTATTTTACTGCTCCAATGTTATGTTGGAACCTTTCACGGGAGCCACAAAAGACTTTAGATTATCGAGATTCTCCTGACAGCATTGTTATTGTTAGTAATATTAAGATATTGCGGGGAGTATGGAACATGTGCAGCACAAATAAAACCGTTCTGTAGTTGCGCCTGGACAAAGCTTGTTAACGACCTGACGTTCACTGAGCGATACGACCAGAGAGATAAAGAGATGTGAGCGTGGAGTGTTTCATCCTGATGGTTTAAATACCACGTCATCACTGCAGCACAACCTCTGTCCAAGAAGAACCAGGACCACCTCTGACTGAGCGAATCGTTTTACGGCTACTTATTTCAACGTCAGGTGGGATTTAAATTCAGGATACGTTTCACTGAAGCCCAAAGTGGGCCAGTCAGTGCTGCTTTGATATAACCTGCTAGTTAGATTTCAGATGTTTGTCAGTACCTCTTTTCTTTCTTTTTTCACCCCTTTGTTTGGTATTAATTACTTTTATCTTGCAACAGTGTGCACACAACTTTGTGCTCTTACTTTTATTCGGCCTATATCCACAAAAATGTAGGAAACTAATTAGAAGGGACCTCAATATAGTAACAATGAATCAGTTTCATTAATTTAAGTGAAATACCTTACATTGAAGGTCATTGTTGACCACGAAATATAGCTCTCAAACTGGTTGTCTTTATTGTCCATAGACAAATAAAATAAAAATGAATGAAAGAAATGGAATCACCTAAAGTAATTTGTCAACAGTGACTGAGCCAGTTGTTTTGTTTCCTCCTTATTTTTCTATTTACATAAAATGATTGCAGTTGCAGCATGTGCGGCTACTTATCATTGACACTGCGTTGTTTATTATTCTAGTCAATAATGCTAATAGCAGCCCAGCGAGTATGCTGCACAGGGCTTGTCTGAATTCGACTGGTACTTTTTAAGCTAAAGTAGTGTTAGCAGAGCACATACAGGCACAATGATGATAGTATGTATGATGTCACGGACACACCGCACACTCCGGCCATGATAGTGACTCATTTCCTATTAGCGAGGCCTGATTTCATGTGGCTTCCTTCTTACGTAATGCCTCAGCCCACGTCTGTGCCGCCACGCCACTCCGACTGACACGTCCTAACCAAACACACCAAATGGAATGGACGTGAAACCTCACTCCTCATCAGCATTCGGTTGGAAAAACACAGGCATCGCCCTGGTCCTGCTTTTCATGTTGGACAACAAACGTACCATTTGTACGCATCTACAATGGTTGCTGAAGAAGAAATAGGAATGCACATCAGAGAAAATTGAGCCCTGCGAGCTATGAAAGTGATTTGGTTAAGGAAGAATCAAAGATAGCAAGCTATTATGCTCACCAAGAAGACTGTAATTTCAGCTCATTTAACCGCTGAATTATAAATTACTATACTTAAGTGGTTAAGATGGCAAGAATGCCCCGATCATGAGTTTCTTTCATACAAGTATGAATTAAAACTGCACTATGGCACCTATTAAATAATGAAAAACGAAGGCTACTGCACAATTACTGAGCCTCTTTATCCATCTTCATGTGACCTGTTCCACCATTTATTTTCTTATTATTTTTTATGTGGTTTCATTATTATTATTTTTTTTTTATTGTTTGTTTTTAGAGGCCCACGAAAATCATTGATCACAGACAGAAAACAACAGAAATGTCTTACTGTCTGGGTTTTGGGTGCTGAGTGGGCAGGTCACTGCTACGGTGGTGAGTTATGCTAACCTGTTACGTCTGTTAGCTCAACTTAATGTAACTGGCTTCAGCGGGCCCTGATACTGAAAATACATACTTATCCACCAGGAATTTTAGATTGGCTTGATTTCTTCTGCAATAATGCATTATTGTACAACACACACGAACATTTTCCATTATGATTATGTATTTTATCTGACAAAATACGGACCTGGAAAAGCACATTTTGCACTGCGATTTGACGCTCAAACATTGCATGAGCAAAAAAACAAAAAAATAAAAACAAAAGCCAAATGCCACACCACAGGAGTGGTTGAGCTGGACAGCTAGCAAGACATCAAAAGTACAGAGTGTCCACATTCAAGTGAAGAACAAAATGTACCTTATTAAATTAACACACTAACTGCAGCTCATGAGACACCACTGCAGTGTTGGTGTCTAGTTTAAGCCGTCTCTTCTGGAGAATGATCAAAAATAATTCTTTAGCATTATTGGGCTTTTCAAGTGTGAGAGATAAGTTCTAAGTAAAACAACCAAGTGTGGGGTGCATGTGAGAGGGGCTTCCCCTCTGTTCTGTTGCTTGAAGGGTTGCTGCAGGACTTAACCAGATCAGCATTGTGCCATGCTCTCTGAGGACCTGCCCCGTTTCTACCTCTGAAAATAGCACAATAAGGAGGTCTGCTCAAAATAGTATTGTATCACATCTTGCTATACCTCAGTTTTATGTGCCAGGATGCCCACGAGCAGCGCCAGTGTTCAGAGCGCAGTCAAGGTTCAAATGATGGACAGTACTGACAGGCGTAATGATGTGTAAATTACAAGCAGGTCGACATCGCAGTGTTCTCCCCGGTGGTGTCGGAGGAAACACATATCATAAACACAATGATTGCTAAAATATTCATAACAAACAAGGAAATGGGGTCAAACGCCCTGCTCCTTCCAATCCATTACATTTTCTTTTTGAGTGTATTCATTAAACCAGCAAACGACTTATAAGATCACAGCATCACAATACAGCCTATAGGTTTGGTCTTTCGCATGTGCTGAGACAAATTGGGGGTTTTGAACAACAAAGACAGGAAATATAATGGCGTGCAGTGAGGACAGTTTGTATTGGGGCTGTGCGTGCATAGGGAGCAATGATAAAGTGCTGTAATAAAACACAACAAAAGCCAGCAAGACAGATTAGATGAGACTTACAGCTCAGAGAGTTGGAGGTGCTGGAAGAGCTGCCACGATAGAGTGGTGAGAGGATTCTTGGACAGGTTTCTGTAAGAAAAAAACAAAACAAAGAAGAGGATGTTAATTTATGTTATTTTAAAATATCCTTTCATACTTTGCTTGCCAACATTTTAATTCTATTTTGTTCCCCCCATAAATGTACACTCAATAAACTGTCATCCTTCCACTTCTTCCACATACCTAACACATATGCGCATGTGAGGGACTGTGTCTTGCAGAAGTGGAGACAGGTTCAAGAGTTTTGGCACAGCCGATCTTCATTTTCCTGCCACTAAAAGAACCCTTGCCAAGCTTAACTCAGACAGTGCATTCAGTTACGTTGCCAGTCTCACTGTGACCTGTGTAATTCTGTCTGTAAATAGTAAATCGTGCCATCTACTCCATACGGATACACACACGCACACACCAACATTAGTTAAAACCACTTAAACCCAGCTCTGCAAGACTTTCTCAGCCCACAACTTTCAAATAAAACCTTCTGGCGCTCCTCAAGTCTTCCCTTCTTCTGTCTTTGTATTTTGGTTCCCAGCCTGCCAGCAACAACACAAAACGTTCAAAGTTTTGAGTCTTCTTTGGTAAAACTTTTAACACCAGAATATTAGTAATTCATTCTATTCTTGGAAAGTCAGAGACGTGTCCTGACCAAGTGGCAACCATCCCACTTCCAGGTTGAAACTCATCCAGGAAGTAAGTTTTGTTGCAGTTCCTCAACTGACCACTAGGTGCAGGCTCCAAAGCACTTCATGAGATATATTTATATTAAGCAATAACACTGATCAGTCAGATGCCTGGACATCATTTGGCGTGCTTGACTGACACCTAGCCATTGGCTCTTCCATTGGTTTTGACAGTTTTATCTCGCTTCTTTGTAACATGATGCAATTTGAGGAAAAATGAACTTCGTACAGATCTAGGGGCCATGTGACCAGACAGTTCATCCAGTATTTACAGTGGTGCCAACACTGTTCCAGCATTGTGTTAGCTGCATTCTTCAGATAACCGTGGTGCATGACAGTGAAAAATCGACCGAGTCTTTTATAATCTGGAACTGCATTCATGCTTCCCCATGTTCTGTCCGGTCTCCCCGTCAGTGCTGCAGGGAAGCATTTGCACAGCATTGTGCCTCCCATGCTTCACTGTAGGCAGTTCATTTAAAAGATAATGAGGTGTTCAAAAGAAACAGTGTCAGGAGCTTTACCCAAAGAGGTCAACATTGATCTCCTAAAACAAAATCATCTTCAGGGCATCGCCAATCTCCGATCTGTTCAATTAACACAGGTGTAGCACATGCCATAAAATGCTCATTTACAAGTTCATATTTTTATCAGCAGGGTCTGGGTCTTTAATGTCAAAGAAACAACAGCCCTTAACTCTTTATTCTTAAAGCTACACTGATCTAGACAAGGACCTCATACCTTATCTTTAAGGTATGTTTGTATTTTCATGTTTTTTTCTTTTTAACTATTGACTGAGAACAGGGGTGGGTGGGGAGGGAATAAAAGAGTAAAAATAATTAATTTGTTTAAAGTTAAAAGCTTGGTCCTGATATTTTCTTGGGCAGCTGTATATCTGGGTGGCTATAGGCAAAATTTTATTGATATGAAAAAAAGAAAGAATTCAAGCAAATTGTAAATTGGAAACACAGGCTGAACAGATAAACATGAGGGAATGTACTACTGTCAAAGAAAAGGGAACTGGCAAATAGACCTTGAGGGCTCAGCCAACTCAATAAAAGAAAGAAAAGTTGACCGCTTTCAAGTCAAACAACCCAGTTGACTTAAGGAGCCCCTCCGGCTCAGGAAGCCTCCAAATTCAATAGCAAATATGTAGAAACTAAGTAGATCTTTGTCCTGAGCCTGGCCCCAAGCATTTATGCACTCATTTATTAACTTATACAGCAAATCCCCTGTTACACATCACACATAATTAAAAGAAATCATGAGATAAAGAAAAAAAAAAATCAGATTTTCTATGAGTTGATGACCCCGCTCTACCTGAAATGCTAAAAAGCAAGATGAAGAAAAACCATGGTTTTATTGTACATCTATGGTATATACAGTAAAATATGGAAGCTTTTTTTGCATCAGATTAAAGTCAAATCAATTTATAAATTAACATATTAAATAAAGAGATAACATGTCATCAGATAATAAAAATTGTGAATTGAGCTTGCCATCTCTCCATTTCAGCCGGTGAAAGTTAGAAAACAAAGTTTGCTTCTCCTTCAATGAACGTAAACGCTGAGCTATTGCAGGCTGCCCAGGTTGCTTAGCAACTTCTTTGATGGACAGGCCTGTCAGACAGCAAGTAATGAAACAACACATTGAATAACGAAACTTTGATTTTATTTATTTTCATTTAACCAGATTAAAATCTGTTTTGCCAGGTTGTCTGGCTAAGGCAGCTAGCATCACAATTAACAGTTGCAGACAAGAGCACATACTAGAAAGTTGGGAAGGAAGTGCTCGTCGAATGAGGAACACGCATATCTATAACGAATGAGCACATAAAGTAGAAAAAAGAAAAAAAAAAAACATCTTAAAATAAACAAACACGTTAAATAAAAAAAAAATATATATTGAAAAGGGCACTTCCCTTTTGTGTATTTCATTGCATGTTCATTATTTTATATTTGGGTTTCAATTAATTTGGTGTGTGCTTTTATTACTTTATTCATTTATGTATTAACTGTTGCTTTTCATTATTTGGTGATATGTTAATTCTTTATTTAATATGGTAATTTATTAATTGAAGGGTTTGAGTTTTATTCATTAGACAATGTGACTTATTACTTTAATCTCACACAAAAAAGCTTTCATAGTAAAATCAAGGTTAAAAAAACAGATGGTATCATGTTCACAGATGTCTTTATGTAACATCCATCCATTTATTTGTGTTCACGGTCTCCTGGGGTCTGCTGGAGCCTGTCCCAGCTTTCTTCAGGTGAAAGTTAGTGGTACACAAGTGCACACGCAGACAAACAATCACATACACTCATAAGCATTTCTGTGGTTAACTTAGAGCCACCAGCTAGCCTAAAATGCATGTTTTTGACCTGAACTAGCTTAGGCACAAGGACTTTGCAATTCCACAGGGAAAGGCTTCAGCCAGGATTTAAACACCTCACTGCCTGTATTTGTGTGGCATTTAATCAGCGAAATCAACCTTCGATGGCAGAACCATGATATCAGATATGTTTATATGAAAAAAGATTGGATGAAAAATTTCTGACTTATTGCAGAGATGGGTGTCACGTGAGGATCTGACTCAATGAGAATTTAACTCAAGTTACAAAGAGGAGATGGGATGGGATAATTATTTTTTTATTTTTTTATTTTTTTGAAGATGGCACAAGGTGTTCTGCTTATGGCAGTGAGATTAAAAAATCAGATCCTATAAATCCCACTAAATGTCCTGAAAATGGTACGCTATGACAAGGGTGGATTCAGCTTTGCAGATATGAAAGTGTCTGATCTGAAAATGAGTAGAAGCAGATGCAGCTTCTCATGTGAAAAGTCCATTAGTCTCACTGCGTGTACGTTTGCAGTCCTGACCATTATTATCTATTTGGTCTATGAACCTCAAACACATCTCTTCCTGTCGAGAACAAGGTTTAGCTATGATTAGAATCATGTTCCCAGCTGATAACTTTGTGAAGCCAACAACTCATCTTATCCATTGCTGTTACATCACTGAATTCTATAGAAAGGGAATACATTACCTTTCTCATGCATGTAACCTTTTCTAATGAACTTTTCCTCTACTTGAGAATCAGTCTCTGGCTTTAACATATCTGGCCAAAATACTGTGATACAAAAGCTGGACTGTTTAGCTGCAGAGTTGGAGGAAACTGTGTGAGCCAATGATTTTTCAAGAAATTAATAAATCAAGTGAAGCATCATGACCGAGCAATAATGTTCTGGTTGTGTAAAGTAAAGCTGTTGGGCCTCACCTTGACGCTGGACAGGACACGTTAAAAAAAAGAAAAAAAGAAAGAAAAGAAAATGAAAAAAGAAATTAATAACTGCCAGAGTGACTTTAAATGAGACTTTAAAGGAGTTACCAGGATATTTATGAGACAGCCATAAAAAACACGTAATGTATAGTAATTGGCTATAATTTGCTGAGGTGCAAATGGCTCATCACATATTTGTGTTAAAGAGCTGCACAAATATACACATAGAGACATGGAATTTACACACACATTCACACACCCATACATACATATACAGACGTGTATATCCATACACAAATATGTATATATATACATAATAT
>JBAMYA010000018.1:18808456-18825306 GCA_037176975.1 Arrhamphus sclerolepis | reverse complement strand
AAAGCTTTAATCTCCCACAGAAGGTTCTTTTCTGAGATCTCTCTCACACACACACACACACACACACACACACACACGACCATAACATAATGCACTGCCACCTTATGAGTGATCACAGCGAAGGACATCTTGTGTTTTCTTCTTCTTCTTCTTCTTCTTCTTTAAGTTTTCTTTTACAGGAAGTAATTGCATTTTCTTCAGAAAGGCCGCGGCAATGAACTGAGTTAACACGTTTATTATTAGATCATTATTGTTTACTACCTCTTCCTTTTCAGCTCCACCCAGAGATGTCTGAGAAGTGATGATATGACCTTGTTTGTCAATCGGGAATACAGAAGGACTGAAAAACAATCACATTTTTAAAAATAAATACATAAGTCGTTTACGGTGCACTGCATTTTAAACATATGTACATAACCACTAATGTGTTACTGAGACCCAAAGCTTTGTTTGTGGTTTGTGAAGCAGTTTTGTACCAGTATGAATATAAGATGATGGTGATTACAAGCCTGTCTATAATATGTACACAGTAAAATTAGACCTCCTGGGAGAATTTGTTTAAGGTTGTTTACCCTTGAAGCATTTGCTGGAGGTGAAACATTAAACAGTTGTATTTAGTTTGCTTGTCTACGAGTCACATAATCATGCTGCACTGTCTCTTTGAGCAGCTCATTTTGAATATTCTGTCATCTGCACTGTACAGCGTGACTGATTAGCACCACTCATGTTCACGCAGCTAAATTTATAGATTTCTGCTATGGAAGGACAATGAACGCAAGATATCCCTTAACAACGATCGATTGATTTATGAATTTGAAACATTTATTTTTGTTTTATTTATTTATTCCTTTTGGTAAGATCGACTTTCAGCTCTATACTCCTTAACTGTTAATGAGTTATTGCTGATAAAGTTATCTAAATGCTGATTAGAAGCTGGTTTCTGAGGATGTTTGAGTTTGTTTTTCGGCGTTTGTCCTCTGGTGAGGCTCACATTTGGTCACACTTTGCATTGTAGAGGAAGCTGTACTTCTTATATGCACTGAAGTTTAAGAACATTGAGAACTCCAATGACTTCTTGGTTCATCTGAAGCTGAAGCTAAATCCTGTCAAATGATCAGAATGACAAATCACGCCATATTACCAAACTCCCAGTTAGATCTGAGTGGTCAGAAGAAAAGAAAAAACAAACAGTTATTGGTTGTTTCATCTTCATTTCATTTCTTAAATGTTTTTGATGTGAATATACGGTTGTGTTGTGGTGACGTGGAAAGCCTCAGCTGTGCAGAGATGCACAGCCACAACTTGATGAGGCCTTGTTCTGCAGAGCTGACTTTCTTTTCTCCATGCTAACAGTGACACTGCAGCACACATTTTCTTTAAGGGACATATGGTACGTGTTTGTGCACGGCTTATATTTCAGATGGTTTGTATAATAGTACCATTATTTTGTAATGTGACCTTTTAGCACAGCTGTGCATGAATTCATTACATTGTAAAGGAGGAAGCCTTGTTCATAAATATGTATGAGTGGTTGTTTTTTTTTTTTTTGGTTTTTTTGCACACAGTAGTGTGGTAGCATGTATTTAAATGTATATCCTATAATGTATTTTTCATTCACATGCATTGTTTTGGGCGCGTGAAAAGTCCTGATTCAGGGAGCTGTTCAGACTTGCTGGGTTCTGTGACATCGACAAATCCAGCCCCCTTAATTTTATCCCCAAACAAATCCTACACAATGTTACATTTGCCGTTCCTCAGAAGTGGGATGCGGAACGCTGTAACCAACTGATGCAAACACTGCTCCGAGGAACTTGTTGCAGTTTATCTCTCATGTCACATGCACTTCATTAAAAACTCAGGATTTTGTGTCAAATTTTGAAAGAAAACAAAAAGGCGTAATATCCCCCCTTTAAGATGTGGCGACTTGTCGCTCTGATAAAGACGCTAACCTGATAGCTAATGTCAGTTTGATGTTTCGCCATCGGTTCAGGAATCCTTCCTTCATATCACTGCACGTGTTACAGTGTGCCGCGAGTGCTCTCGTGCCTCGGCGATGACATTCATCTTCCCCGCTTTTATCCCACACACAAAGCACGAGGTGGAAATGAAGTCAATCAGCAAAGGCGGCGCCGCAAGGCCTTTCAAATCACCGCTGCCACCACTAAGTCCAGTTTTCTCTTTGATGTCACTGGTCGGCCAGGTGTCGTGCGGCACGCTTGTCCCTGTCTGTGTCAAATTAAAGGTCAGCGTCTGGACAGTGAAGCAACTCTTCTCTTTATTCTAAAGCAGCCGAGGGAGAGGCCCAATAAATCTGGAGGGAATGTTGTCGCTGGGGAGTCAGAAAGGTCACTCCCCACAGGCAGAGGGAAGTGGAGAGACTCTCACTCATTAAATCTTCTTGGCTGTGTTCTTCTTTTATTCCTAAATGTCACTTTCATGCTCAGGTCAGCTGGTCAGCTAGCCTGAGACCACCTTTAATTAGGAGTCGTCTTATTCTCTGTTTACCTTGTCAAGTCTTTTAAACTGCAGGTTTTTTTTTTTCCTTAAAAATAGCATTCCTTTTCTTCCTCTGCATCTGTTTAAAAGAGTTGCTCGTTCAGGTCATCAGGCGGCCCGTTCATTTGTGTCGAAGGATGACTGAAAGATGAAATGGTTACCCACATGACATGCAGTCTCTGTAGCGTTCCATGAGCAGGTAAAAATAGAGCAGCATCAACACTCTGTGTCAAACGTATTTGCATTCTCGCTCAGAGCAATTAGCCGACACCGTTACCCACTGAATGCTGGCAGACTTCTGCTATCTTGACCAAACATGGTGCTGCTGAAGGTATTGATTATTTCCTTATTTCTTTCCCTCTTTTTCTTTCTGTGATCGGTTCTGCGTTTCTGGGATGATCCAGAACTGCTCTGGTAAAAGTTAGTTCTGGTAACTCCAAAGCCACATTCATTCACAGCAGCGCTTTAAACATGAAAACACATTTTCTAACATTATGACATACTGCATATGAAATTATCCACATATTAACAGCTTCTAAGTCAATCTTAATCGTGACTGAACACCTCCTTGAGTTTTGATCTGTCATTACATCTCTTCTAAGTGAGCGCGAGCAAAAACAACGCATCATATTGGAAATTTCAGAAAAGGGGTGAGCAGCCGCTTCTATCAGGGTGACGTTGGGATAAGCTTGGATAATCAACAGCTATTCATTCGCAATTAGTGTCTAAAAAATTAATTACAAATTAGGAGCATGGAATTGGAGAAGACCTGAAATCCAAATATAGAGACGTGAGGGTTATGTCATATTTGCTTATAATCACAGTTTTGATTAGGTTTCAAATTATTGGGTCATGTGGTTTGGGAAAAAAAAAAGATTTTTTATTATTATCCATTAAAATCATATACACACACACATATATATTTTCCATTTCACCTTGGTCATACTTTTTTCCACTCATTTATTAATTCTTTTTTTAGGTGCAAAGGCACGAACCCTGAGATAATCTGTTGATGATATCTGACAACTCACTGATGCATGATGCAAATTAGAAGTGCAGTTAGGAAAACATGCTATTTTGGAAATTTGCAGCTTTAAAATGTGTGTGATCTTTACTTGACAAAAAAAAGTACTCCACAAGAGACAATCAGCTGTTGTACAGTGAGTGTTTGTTACATTAGTTATGCAGGATATTGTGAAGTAACAGCACCCACGATGATTCCTCGGAAACACAAACTATTTCACAAATAGAAAAAATAGTGGCCACTACAGAGGCATTTTTAACAGCTAATTAACCTGCTAAGAGGAGCTGTTTTCACCTGTTCTGCTATTTTAGGGTATTTGTAAGAATTTGATTTGTATAAATGAAGACGTTAAAACCTTAGGAAAATACTTTGTGGGTTTTTGAAGCAGACCTTCGTTATATCCGAAATAAACATCTTTTTCTGTGCTAACAAAGTAAATGCTTGCCTATAGAGAAAGCTAAAAATCAGGGAAATACATCTAGATTGATTACTGCTACAACTTTAAATCTATAAATATTCTCAGAAGAGAGAGAGAGTGTGTGTGTGTGTGCGCGCAAAGCTCCGACAGTGAATTCAAGGATGTGGGCTTCTTGAACTGTTTTCCTTCAGTGGGAGTCATCTGATGATTTCTGATCCTTCAAGGACTACAGAGCGTCTGTTTGTTTCTCTCCATCCTCTCCTCTCTCAGGCTGTACCCTTCGGGGACCAACACCGCTCGTTCCACTGAGCCTTCATTTCCACCAGAATACGTATACATCATTAAGCTGCTTGCATGCTTGATATACAACTGCTGGATGCACCTACTTTGCATTGCATTGCAGAATCCATCCTTGAATCAACAATAATTCAGCTGAGATCACACTCTACCGGTTCCTGCCTCTGTGCTCTGTGTGGGCGAGTTTCTGCTTTCCGAGAGTGTTATATTGGAAGTTGGCGTTGCTCTGTGGATAAAGGTTGCATGGCCTGCTGCTTTACTCTGCCAGGGATGAAGCCATATGACTATAGTAGATGGCTGATGGGGAGTTGAAGAGTACTCAGGATCTCCCTCTAACGTTAGATTCTTTTTTTTTAGCAGACCACCCACGACATTTCTCAAAGTTCCGCCACCCACAATGCACCACGTGCTTTCAGCGTCCAGTGTGGACGGGGCTCTGCTTTGCCAGTGGGTTGACTGGCATGAAGTTTGATAACGCCTGTTGCTCAGCTCTCCAGTTGTAACGCTGCAGTGGCGGAAATGGATTTCTCCAGTGGAGGAAAAGTGAACCTTTCCAACATCAGAGACAAACACATTAGATGCGGCAGTTACACAGGGCATATTGTACCACTTATTTTCCAGACGTGGAAGTTTGAGAGAGCAAACAAGCAGTTTAAATTGAATTAGCACATTCATAAATTCATGCCAAACTCAAATTTACATTTCATCCTCATGCTCGAGTGCTTGGATATGCACGTGGCTAATATAACTGCAAACACGAACACGGGGGCTTGTCGCCCTCTGAAAGTGGTGTTGGGGAGCACGGTACCCGCTGGCTGTGTAGACTGCACAGATCAACGCTCCAGTGCTCACCATCCTGCAGTGGTTGAACCGCTGAATTGCCGGCAGGTTTCTGAACAGAATGTGTCCTTTTCTTTTCTTTTTTTTTTTCGATAAAAAGTCAAGTTATCACTCCATCCTCCATGATAAAATCAGACTCTAACAAGGATCACTTGTAATAGTTTTAAAAAATGAATTCAATAAATTCGACAACAGTCCAGGATGATGTTTCCCAGCAAGCTTGATTGTTTTATGCACAGGGTGTTTTGTTGTTTTGTTTTCTCTGCAAAGTCGCAAGCTGATGTGTGCCTGTTAAATAAAGTCAAACACCCGCTGTGCTGTAGGAAGCTGCAGAGACAGAAATTTCTCTGAGTGGCTGTCGGACCTAACCAGATAAAAAAAAGAAAAAAAAAAGAAAAAAAGATAAAAAGGCTTTTACTGAGACACAAAGCCTCAATAAGACGCCTACCGTGCATCTCCTCTGCTGGATTTTTGAATAGACAATTCCCAACGTATTTAACATGTTGATGGGTCAGTTTGTACCCATCAACATGTTAACATTTAGAATCAACAGTTTGAAGATCTGCTCATTATAAAACCATATTAACCTAATTAAAAGCTTGGATGTGGGAACATAACATTGCTATCATAGATCAGACAGTAAAAAGTTGTTCATCTCTCCATTAGAAAACCCATATCATTTTATTCTATTTAATTAATTATTTTATTTTTTGGAAAATGAATATATCTTTACCCTTAATCTCTCACTGCAATGAAACATAGAGGATTGTGTAAATGTGTGACACCCTCATGGTTGCTTTGATTTTCTCATCAGAATGTACGCTGAGGAATGAACTGAAAAGAATCAATAGAAAGTTTAGGTAAACCTAAGAAAATAAATAAATAAGAAATATATGCTCCAGTCACCTGTGGGTTTGTTTGTTTTTAGCTCATTTAACTCCAGGTTGTCCAAAATCAGCTCATCTGTAAGGTGTTAGCTATCAGTGTGTGACTTACGGAGAATTCACACGTACGCGTTTCAAGTGACGTCTGCGTTGGTCTCTATAGACTTTGATTGGGTGACAACGTCTGTTGCCAAAATAAATTGTGGGTTGTGAGCCTCGCGTCACTTCCATCAGAAGTGAGAAATTTCCAACTTTTGATGCATCAACACACGTGTCAGCCTGGTTGTCAGGTTGCAGCGAGGCAGCTAATGGAACCGTACACGGGTAGTGACTCATATCCATCTATGATCGTCCCTTGATGAAAGGAATATGGAAAATTAGTAATTGCGGTGTTCAGTCGTCCTATTTTTTAAGATCAAAGTCTGTGGTCACACAGACACAGAAGTCTCAGGCGTAAAGCTTGGTCAGAAGTGGCAGAGATCATCCGCGAATCTACGTTTGTGTGGCTGTTTAAATCGAGCTGACGCTACATCAAGCCGATATAGTGAATCAGAAGAGCCAACTGCCGAGGAGAGAGAGCCAGCTCGCCTCTGGTTTCCTTTTATTCAGCTCACTTGCTACTTTTCCACAGTTAGCTGGATTAACACAACAAATACTCCGCTACCTGGATATTTCGCGGGCAGCAGTTTGATTGTTTTTTTTCAGGTCACGAAGACAAAATCGACCACGTGTCAAACACCTCCTCTGCTGCAACACCTCCGTGTGAATGCACCGTTAGAATCAATGTATCTTATCTGACTTACACTCAGCTAATGCTGTGACAAATGGATGTAGAAGTGATTCATGGCTCTGCCATAGTATGCACAAACACATTGTAATAATGTATTCCTCATGGAGCATTGTGCTCTGATCTAACAGATGGTTATTTGACAATAAGTCAGACTTTGACATGGGATCACAGGGCTGATTTAGTGAGAGTAAAAAAAAAAGAAAAACACAGAAATGAGGCAGAGAATCCAGGTCCAACCAAGCTTGAAAACTGTAAAAAGAGAGTTTGAAAGAAGAGAGCAGACAGCCAGCGATTCAAGAACAGAAACTGCAAGACATGAACTGCAGTAGATAATGACAGGAAGACCAAGCACAAGACAAAGAAATTGGGCATGAAAGCACTGCTGAGGAAGAAGAAATCCTTCACCTCAAGGCCTATTGAGAGAGGCAGAGAGTAGACAGGCTGTGGGGCCAATCTTTATATTGATAATCACAGCACTGTAACAGAACATAATGCCTCATGATGGCTGTGTGGATCCTGACAGAGTCCTGGTGGTGGGTGGTTGTGGGTCGTGGTGAGCCACAGGAATAATGGCTTCAGTTAATCGGCAGTACAGAACATTCTGTCTGGAGGGACTACGTGTCAACTGACGTGAATGGATCGATAGCATGTGCAACATGCTTTCTCCTCCCGCCTGGAGTTCAAACCTCCCACTGACAGTTCACCGCATCCTCACCATGCTCCTGTAGCTTTTCTGACGTCGCCTTTGATCTCTTGAGCGTTGAACAGCCAAAAGGGGTGAAAGAAGTGATTGAGGCGAGACCACATTTTAGCTACCTGAGCTGAGAGAGCAGCTAAAAATAGGTGCTTTCATCTTGGATTGGTTTCAGGCAGGAACTCGTCCGTGGCGCTCCGTCCTTTTAGCCAAGGTGCTGGAGGGCTTTCAAATCACGTTGCAGGGGTTGAACATGCAGTATCATCATGCTCCCCTCTCACAGTGTAGGCTAGCTGCACTCTCCTCTGTGCCATGAGACTACAGCGGTAGCAACAGCAGCTCTCCTCAGAGGACAGCTAGATTCCTCAGGCCAGATGAGGTTTTCTGATTCCTGAGGCAGCACTTTGCCCGAGTCCCCCCCCTTTCTTCCTCCCCAACCTCTTTCATCCTCCCACATCACTCACCACTCACTCCACAACCCTTTGGCCTGACAGACATTCGTCTGGCTGAGTCTTGACATTCGGTGTACACAGCGCCAAGCCCTCCGACACAAGCGCTGTCAATCAAACGACACTAGCCGGGAAGCCTCAGATGTGTTTGGGCAAGAGATGAGGATTTCAGCCGCGCACATTCCTCTTAGCTGTGCCATGGGGGGAGGGGGGCTTCCTCCCCAGCCCTGTGGCTCTACAGCCTGGCCTCTGGATGGAGCCTCCATCTTCTCTTACACCAGTGCTGTGTGGTGCCATGTGAGCATGGCAGCGGACCAATTTCCCTGTGACAGAGACAGATAGGGAAGACTGACTTTGATAATGTGAAAAAGGAAATACATTTCTTTTTTCCCTCCTGTGTATCCAGAGAGGCTGATAAGATGGCTGTTCTGAGCACTGGGAGATTCACTCCATTGCCACAATGCTCTGCTTAAGAAAGTTCACATAATCATAAACTGCACGTTTAATAAAACACTTTAGCTTTTTGCTATTATTTCAACTAAATTGTGAATAACAGTTGGAACAGCTGTAAGGTGTATCTGTGCTAAACTAGAGTCTTGTCATTAAAGTTTTCAGTGCAGTGTTAAAATTGCTGAAGCCATGATGAGAGATTTTGTCCCAAATTTATTCAGCTGTAATAAATCAGTGTTCATTCTTGAAACAAGAAAGAAAAAAAATATGATGATATGCATTCTGCAGGTCAGTGACAGTTCTATGTTTGCCCCAAACCAGCTATGAACTATTATTTTATCACGCAGAAGTCACTCTGTGACTGATAGCAATAGCAGCTACAGTGAAAAATAAAGTAGACGTGGCATTTCTGGACCTATCTAATGTGTTGCAACACTTATTCTTACCTTAGACATCATTATTAACTGAAAGAAAAGGATGCATGAGGTGTTGTTCAATGCAAAATAAACACTGTGTCCCATAAACTCGCAAACCTGTTTGTCCAAGACTTCAGCTAACTACATAATCAGGTTGATATGGCCATGATTGATTCTAGGGGACGATGTGTCATGATCTCACCAGCCCAGCCAATGGGAAACAACAGTACAGCCGGTGTTGGGTTAAGATATACAGTGTGTGGACAAAGTTTTCAATAGTGCTGTAATGTCTGGGGACGAAAGTGTGTATTAGGTTGTGAGGATTCAGCTAACTTTTTTTTTCTGCTTTAGCTCGATTACTTTTACAAACAGAGTTGTGTAATCTTTGTTGTTGCGGTTCCTCTCTGGATTTCTGTACTTGACATTGTTAAAAAGATAGGTAAGTTTTTTTTTGTTTTTTTTTTCATATGTAGCTTAGTCTGGAGCTCTGGGTTCAGTTCCTGTCCAGCAACAGCAGTTGCTAGTGTTGATGAGGAACCCCTTCCACTCATGGAAATCTTGCAGAAATCCAATCAACCAGAAGAAACTTACAAACTTCCACGCATTTTACCAAAGACAAACACACCTAAGACAATATATTTCTTCATCTTTTTAAAGAAACTAGTAAATATCCGGAGGTATGATGGGCGCAAAGCTGTAAAAGTACTCCAGGTAGGAGAGAAAATGCCTGAAGATGCGTGTCAGATTTGACCTACCGAAAGTCCTCCTTCTGTCTGCTTTTAAAGGGCACACACAAAAACCTGCTTCATCCGTGCTCAAGAGCATATATGTGTTCTTTTAAGGAGAACACCAAGTAAAAAACTCAGACAGGAACAACCTCTCACTTAGTTTTTGGCAGCCTGAGTCTAAAAATGCCATTAAGTGAGTGCTTCAGATTTGCAGAGTGCTGTGATATTACAGACCCAGCCAGGTCAGAGAAGAGTTATTCAGCATCTGCATCTTTATCTCCACCCAACTTCACATCGTGCTGCATTCACTGTTCATATGAAGCAGGTTGTGCAAAGCTGTTACAACAGTTTCAAAGTACATCCGCCCCGAAGAAGAGGGGAGTTCGAGTGGAGTTTAGTTTCTGATTCTCCCCCCTAATACCAGCTACTATAAATTGAGCTGTAAAGGAAAGAAAAAAAGGAATCTGTTACTCCATATATCTTGATTTTTGACCAAAGGATGCTGCAGACATTCAACCAAGACCCCATTACATGTTATATGACAACAGTACTTACAGTATTTTAATAAATTTGACTGAAATTAGCATGTATTTCACCAAAAAGGCACATATAGACAGAAATACACATTTTTCTAACTTATCGATCTAAAAATACAGACAGAAAACCCCCTGGCAGACTGTTTTCACCAAGCAGCATCACCATTTGTCAACGCTATCCCTGAATCAAAACGCTATCCCTGGTTTTCTCTCGCACTGCAGCAGTTTTATCAAAAATTCAACCCTAATGTGAATCGTGGAATACAGCAGTAAACATATCACTTTGTACCTTTTTTTTTTGGTGTATGTCTGTTTGTTTATTATTATTATCTCCTAAAACCTGTGCATGTTAATCCAGCACTCAAAATGCAATCAAATGAAATGCACACTCAAAGCCAGCAGGGCGTGGATGGATTATTGAAACCGCATATTAAAAGGTTTACACTCAAGAAGGCTACTGATCTTCAAAATGGCCGGGACATTTCACTGAGGAAAATAAAATGTGTTATTGCCTCATATCCTATCGACAGAGATGAGACAGCTTGAGTTTGAGTGAGTGATAATTTCTTCGAGGTGCTAACTCCCTGTCTCTCTCCAAATGTCTAAGGACTCTGAAGTGATGCTGGCAATCAGGGCTTAAGACTCACTGAACCCTTTGATAATCAGTAGAGCCTTTTCTCATAAATGTCAGCGTGAGTGTATTGTGCTGCACACACTAACCCTCTACTGTCACCATCCACATCACAGCCTTTTAGCCTTTTTTCCTTCTGCATTTTAACTGCTAATGCTGATGTGCTGTCCACAGCTGAATATTAAACCTTCTATTTCTTAATTGTACGAGCCGCTGTCAAAGCTGACTTCATTATTTCTCTTAATTTTAAGTTTGCATTTGGCATGCGTTTCTCCAACAGAGAGGTTTATTTCATGTTTCAAACAGCCTCCGACTCTACTTGCTGTAGCACACGTCGCCCTGAAGAATGAATTCTGAAGGTTACGGTGGTATACATGAGGGCACAAAGGCATGTTTTGAAAAATGCATAACATCGTCTGCACTGGAGGCGCAGTGTTAGCAGCACACTAGCAGCAGCTTCAGTGGATGCGTTTCCATTACCCTGGAAACTGCACAAATAGGAACTGCAAATAGAAAATTCGCCTAATGGAAATACATCAATTTCCCCAAAACTCCCATATATATCGCAAACAGGTTTTTTACGCTTCCATGAGGTGGCTTTTCGTGTGATTCAAAAGAAGAAACATTTACCAAAACTGCAATGTAAACACCTTTTTTTTTGCCATCTATGGATCACATGATGGGCCAAAAAGAGTCACATTTGCTTTTCTGTAGGAACCAGCTCTTTTGGGAATGAGGAGGTACTGCCACACAGAACTCATCAAAAGTTGCACGAGTCATCATAATGTTTAGAATTTGCTATACCTCCATTACCATCTAGATAATGATATTGTTTTTTTGTTTTTTTCTGATGGCTGGTTGCAGAAACAGAAACGTACCATTACTCTCGGAAAGGGTTAATGCTGGAGGAGAAATCGCATGTTCGTCATGAAAACGCAGTCATTTCACAGTTCGGGGTAATCAGCATTTCAAAACATTGCTTAAATTTAATGCCAAGACTTCAACTGAAATGTAGTTTAGCCATGCACGATGTCTAATATAAGTTCACAACAACTTTTATGTATTACAAAGAAGAAAAGAAATCCCTGGATTATGCAGACTTTGAGGGTAAAATGTAATGGGCTGAATAATAAATGGGACACAAGACAGATATGTGAGAAATATGAA
Organism: Arrhamphus sclerolepis; assembly: GCA_037176975.1. Classification (NCBI taxonomy): domain Eukaryota; kingdom Metazoa; phylum Chordata; class Actinopteri; order Beloniformes; family Hemiramphidae; genus Arrhamphus; species Arrhamphus sclerolepis. The sequence continues at coordinate 18,813,486 of JBAMYA010000018.1, read as the reverse complement.
ACATGTATGGAGCATTTCAAGCAGCATACTGCAGAGTAGTCACATTTCTTCTAATACGCACATTTTGTATGAATCTGGGGTTCAGTTCAAAGACATGAAGCCAGTGAGCACATATTTTCTTCACTCGTTTAGACGCTGTGTGAATGCAGCCAGTTCCCCGCCGTATGGGGAGGCTGCTTTATACTTGGTGCTGATTCTGACTTCATTAGTTGGTCTACTGTAAAAAAAAAGCTGCCACATAATGGCTCTCTCCACACCTTTCACTTCTTTCAATAAACCCGTTATGTATCGCTGTGTGTAAAATGGCTGCACAACAGCTCTCTCAGCCCAAAACCACAATAGTAAAATAGTAATTCAGCTGTCGGATCACTTTGGATCAGGTGTTAAAGGTGATTTATTACATGTATGGAACAACTATGCATAACTGTATTTATTTGATCACTTTTATCAGTTTTCTGACGTCCAAATTCGACTCCAGCCTTGGAATTCGACTTGGTTTTTCAACTAGGTTCAGATTTGATTCAAACCATTCGGCAGTGGCTGTAATTAAATCTGTTCTGCTAATGATCCAATTAAATGAGAAGAATTCAAAGCATGGCTGTGGCACTTTAATTAAGTAGTGTCAGCAAAGAGTAAAATATAGGCATAGTCTTGCTGTCTTCACAGTTGGCTTACTGGCTAACTGATGAGGACTGCCCTGGCCTCTGGTTTGAATGGTGTTGCCATGCGATAATACAGCAGCAGCTTCACACCGCCTCCTGGACAGCTCGAGGTCTCTTGCTTCTGTGCTCTTTTCACTAATCCTATGCTGTGTATGCTCAACACATTAATCCCCTTTTCATACGCCACCCCAAGGATAGAGACCACATGAAAAGAAGACCCACACACAATAATAGAAGAGGAGTGATAGGTTACTGGGGGGGAAGGTATCTGGTCAGATTGACAGGTATTAACAAGCGAATGTTCATTTCCTTCTCATTGTCTGATATCGTGTTATCGTAGAGCTGAAGTCTGACAGTCAACATGTGGGAGTAGACCAGGTCGTGTTATATCTGGTCATTTAACAGCAGACGTGTTGAGTGCAAAACAAATGCATGTCAGCAGATCCTCGTACCAGCTGTGCAGCACAGTGGTGGACAGTTTCCTTTCATCATAGTGCTTGAAGATACGTATAAGAGCTTAAAATTAAAGCGAGCTGTTAAACTGTATAATAATCCCCAAAGATGTGGCTCATATTTAAGAGACGGAGTTATAGAATGACATCATAAAAGCTCTGATTTTGAGGAATTCAAACAGTGCAGGTCAACAAATGAATGTTAATGATAGATCCATGTCAACGCTTCTGTTTGTGTAAAAGTCATTTTTATCTAATGCTGATTTTTTAACTTTTCTAAAAGCAAATTCCAGTAGACGTACAGGAAACAGTTTTAATGTACAGTTATCAAGCCTCTGTTTATGTGGCATGCTGTCCCCAACTATGGTGATATGTTCAAGTGTAAGATAAAAAAAAAGATACATATAAGCAGATAGATGGAAGCATGGTTGTTACAGAAAAGTTTTGTAACATATTCTTTCCCCCTCATATGCCCTTTATTTTTTTTTTTACCTTCCTCTTCATCAAATCTCATTAGTATGCTCACAGTCATCAGGCTGTTGAATTTAGAATCACTGAAACACAACTTAACCAACACACAAAATTATTCCTAGCAGAGTATTTGGCAGAGCTCTTGACAATAACCAAGGGGCTGCTGGGAGTCTGGGCTGTCTGAATGTCTTCTCTCAGGTCTGGATCTGTGTGGCCTGCAGCCCTCTGTCTCCAGTGGGGTGATAGGAATTAAGATCTGGCAGCCCTGGCTGGGTCAAGGTGGCTTCCTGCTGTCTGAGAATCACAAGGAAATGAGGCTCGATGCCAGTAACGTCACCCCTGCCAGTTTAACAGTACCATCTGCCCCTGCTCCTCCTTCCCCACAGCCAGCCTCGTCAAAACAAGTCAAGATGGCAGCCCCAGGTGGCTGTGTATGACAGCCATGACCAGGGGGATGCTGGGAGATGCTGAGAGCTGCTGTGCGGTTGTGGCAATCATCCGGGCAGGCCCGGGCTGGTGTTATACCAAGTAACCACTTCAACACCTTTTCAGCTACAAGACAGCCACATAGCAACCTGCAGCGCCTTCAACCAAACAGATCCCCAGTCAGGGATTACAAGTTAGCGGTGGATCACCTCAGGGGGCTCAGCGACCGCTGCCCTCTGTCATGGGGGGCAGTCTGATGTTGAACATGCTGTTGCACTTTAGTAGTTTATGTTCTGAAATTTATACAAGTGTAAATTCTGAAACATTTCTGAAATGTATATAAATGTAAGACAGTAAGACTCATGATATCTTTAAAGACACCGCTGCACTGTGAATTGGGAAATATTGTACATGTTGCTCCTAAATAGCTGATGGATTAAAAAAGGCCTCTTGAAAACATAAATGAATAAAATAAAATGTATTAAAAGAATAATAATAATGTACTGTAAAGAGCCCAATGTGACAGATTATTTCACGTCGGATTTGATATAAATAGGACACGCAAGAAAGTCTGAAGCCATGACCAATTCTTTTTAGATATAAAGTATAAAGAAACGCCTTTAACAGAGTGAAAACAAAAAAAAATTCAGTGTCGAAAATGATTCATATCATGTCTCAATAATCTATAATCAAACCCCCTATTTCTCATCACAGCCTCCAAACGATTTTTGTAATTGTGTAAAGGTTTCTTCAGGGATTCTGGACCATTCCGCCTTCAAAAAGGTTTTTAGATCCTTGAGGTTAGAGGGCTTCATGCTGTCACCCGTTTCTTGAGATCCTTCCAGGTCCTCAGTGGGGTTTAAATCAGATCTCTGACCTGGCCACTTCATACAATTAATATCACTTTCCTGGAACCATTTCTGGACCACCTTGGCCGTATGCTTTGGATCATTGTCCTGCTGGAACGTCCAATGTTCCCCCAGGTCCAGGTTCTTTGCTGATTGAGGTTTTCTTCCAGAATCTTGACGTACTGCTCTTTCCTCATGATTTCTTCCACTTTAACCAAGTTACCAGGACCGTTTGTAGAAAAGCAGCCCCGTCGCATGATGCTTCCACCTCCATGTTTCACAGTAGGGATCGTGTTCTTTGGCTCGTAGGCTTCGTCCTTCTTTCTCCAGATGAAAGCAACATCTCTGTGCCCAGAAAGCTTTATTTTTGTTTCATCTGACCACAGAACAGATGACCAGAAGCTTTCATCTTTCTGTAGGTTCTCTTTGCAAAGCTCAGACAAGCTTTTACATACTTTGGTTGAAGCAGGGGAATCCTTCTTGTATACATGGAGATTGTTTTGGTGCAGTGCCTTGATATAGTCACACCACTTTCACTCAGTTCAGGACAGCCTTGGTAGTAGTCCTTGGATTGTTTTCTACAGCTCGCTTGATCTATCAGGGGAATGAATAATTTTGGGCTTGAGTGTGTGTATTTATATGAAGACAGATTTTGCAGACTTTTTGCTGTTTTCCCCATAGCCACGGTCAAATTCTAACACCTTTCCTGAGATAAACCTTTTATTTTTTATTTATTTGTGTATTGTGTATGCAGAATTTGTGTCAGACAGCAATATATGGCCATGTTTGCTCACTTTCTGGAAGCCTCTGGGATTAAATGATATAATCAGAACATAATAGGATCCCAGGAATTGGGCAAATCTGAGTAAACATTTTCTTTCTCAGCTTTGTCTGAGTGGATGGATGCACACAGTGAAATGGTGCTTTTTTCTTACAAAAAAGAAAAGAAAAAGAAAGAAAAGCCTGCTGCATTTATATTTTTGCCGTTTTGTTTTGGTTTGTGCTGTTATGTTTTGCACCTGAGGGCCACTGCATTTTTCCACCTCACATCACTCCATCTTTCATCGCTCTCTCTGCTCCTGCACTCCAAAAGGAGGAGCTGGGCTCTACAGGCCCCTTCTTCTTCAAAACATTACTCATTACTTGAATAGTCCAAGAGACGCCGCCTTGCCAAAGTCGCCCTGATGTGTGACGCACGGCAAGGTGACGGTGTTATTGTTGCAGTAGTGCAGTGTGACGACGGGATAAATGGATCCTCCAGACTAATGGAAGGAGGCAGCCCAGCCTGCAGCCCACTGAGTGGAGCCAGCTGTAACCAAGCTGGGAGGAATCTCTCCGGCTGGGCGGCGGAGCTGTTTTTCATGTTCTGAATGTCGCCGTGCTCATTTCTGCCAGTGAGAGTGGGAATGATTTGGATGTCACCTGCTAGGGTTATGTCTCTGAAACACACGGCCCATCCACCTGAATTTATCATTGTCGTTCAGCTTGAAGCCTCGGTGTTTTGCTCACCCTGCAGAGAGGCTGCAGCTGTGAAGATGCTAGACATGACAAGTCAGGTTGAGCTGATAAACAGCTGCTGTTCACTAACCCTCTGCTTATATTTACTGATCGTTTGGAGGGATATTAGTATTACCTACCATTCAGAAACACAAGATTCTCACTCTAGTGCTAAAACCCTTTAAAAACCTTTTACTTCCATTTCTCTTGTCATCAGGCAGACAGTGACTTTACTAGAATTTAAAGTTGTTTCTACCAAATTAATCCCCTCTTATTATGCTTTTATGAGCAATTCTCAGCATCATTGTGGGAATTGGTCAAGTAATTACTTTCATTTGACTGCCTCTGGAATATTATTCATTCTGATGCAGCTCCTTGGTGAATTTTATAAAATGCCTCCTTGTTGAATTAATATCATTATTTTCTTTCTTAATAAAAATCCTGAAGTGCTGCCTCATAGTAAATAATTCACTATAGCTAATTTTCATCCAGCTGCATTTTATTACAGTGCAGTGGTAAAGCATAGCCACATTTGATGACTACTGTGTTGCATAGATTTTAAAATTAGATGCTCTTCTTTTGTCTTCATGTATACACATATGTGTATATATGTATATATATATATATATATATATATATATCATATATAACTTTATTATAATTCAAAAGACTCA
>JBAMYA010000018.1:18738944-18808356 GCA_037176975.1 Arrhamphus sclerolepis | reverse complement strand
GGGGTCTGGTAGGTTTATATGGTGTCAGCAGGTCACTGATGTATTTTGGTCCTAAACCATTCAGAGCTTTATAGACCTGTACATATATATACCTTTATAGACCATTACCTGTAGCTGCTGCAGAGTTTTCTCGAGCGTGTCCACGTTTCCCTCTGGGTGGCACAGGGATGCCAGAGACGCCTGTTCCTGCTCCAGCCAGTCCTCAAACTCATGTAAACCCCTCTGATATTCTTGATGGACCAGCACCAGCTCCTTGGCCTTACCAACAGCATTCTGCAACACAGGAGGTCAGAGACAATTTAGAATATCAATCTAAAAGTTCTTCTGAAAAACATTTTGTAGTCAAAGTGAAGATATAAATATTTTTGATGTCTTCTGAAATATTTCTACACACAAATATAAGCATATGTTACTAATTTAAAATGATTTATCATGAAAAGTTTCTAATATGCAGGTTTTGCTCACAGACAACTATTTGGGAATATATTGCACACTTTTGAGAAAACATGAAGAAGGCAATTTAGAAATACACTCCAAACTACTCATTTATAATACAAACACGTGCAGAGGACAAAATGAAACAGTGTGTCGTTGACATGTACCTTAGCCTTTTCTTTAAGAGTGTTGTATCTACCCTGCAGCTGCTGCACCTCCTGCTGGGTCGTGTAGTGTTCAGCCATGTTGGAACCTTTTGTGGCAATGGTCTCCAGAGGGCTGCTGTGACTCAGCACTTCCTCATAAAGAAGCTACAATGACAGATACTACAATCAATGCAAATGGAGATATCTGGAGTTTAAGAGTATGGAACGCATAAGATGGTAAATTTCAAAAAAATGGTGAATGTGGATGTCTTAAGGTTCGTCTCAAAGCAGAAACACATTTTAACGCTACATAATAACTGTGACTTGTGAGACCTTTGTCTTTCCCAAGTTAGCAGTCTTGTCTCTCATCTCGGAGTACTGTCTGTCTGAGCAGCTGAGTGTCTCTTCCACTTGGTCCATCCACTGCACAAACTGTCCCACATCCTCCTGATAGCTGGTCCACTGCGAAAGAGCACCTTCCAGCTGACTGTAACAGTTAACACAGGGCAGTAAAAAAAGAGAAAACATAGTATTGTGAAATAAAACTAGTAAATGCAGCAGTTTAATTGTCAAATAAACAACAAGTTTTCAGTTCCAATTTTTTAAAAGACTGACTGCCCTTTGGTCACCTTTTGCATTGTATTGAGGCTGAAAGCAGTGAGTCCCATGAGTCCTTAAGGTCTTGGATCTGTTTCCGGATCACTGGGACCCCCTCAGCCGAAGTATTCCTCTGGACGGCCTCGCCTCGCGTCAGCAACATTTTTAGCTGGATCTCCCGCTCCTGACGAGCAGCCAGTAAGGCCTACAAGCAGGCGCGAACATAAAATCAGATATATATTTTTTTACATATCTGATGTCCACTGATGTCCATCAACAAAAAGCATATCAAATGTGGTTGCTAGGATACCATCTGGCCTGAGGCATTGTGATCTGCAGCACTACTATGATGAAACAATTATCTATTATTGTATAACAGTTTATTGAGCTGCATAATTCAAAGCAAAAGTGATGCGAGATTTTTTTTTTTTAACATTTCAAGTGCAATGCCACTATGCATGCAGATTTTCCATCTAATTAAATAAAATTATTCAAGGACTGCTGACAATGATTTGCAGTGCAAGAGCTAAAACAAGACTCAGATCTCACAAAATAGATTCAATAAAGATCACATATTGATGTTTATCATTATTATTATTATCATCCTTTAACAATTATGGAGCATCATTTTAAGTGACCCATCTGGTCCCTCCTTACTTCCAGCTGTAACATGCGGTCCTCCAACACGCCCTTGTCTGTGGTAGTAGATGTGCAAGTGTTGATGACCCTTTGGGCCTCACACACCCAGTCCTGAAGCTCTTTAAGCCCTTCAGAGAACAATCGGTGTTCCCCGACGATGCGTTCAATCCTGGAAGCTTTGTCCTGTGGATAAAAGAGCACTGTAATGCAAACACGCTCTTCAAGTCTTATATTAGTTGTACAAGAGCTGTGAACTACAATCTGCGCACTTCAAGTGCGTCTTCATATTGTTCTGTTTGCGTTTGAAATAAGTCTTGTTTTCCCTCACAGATTTCTCCAGAGACTCCGCCACCCCCACACAGCACATTTCTGTAGTCACATCTCTTTATCATTAACGTATTTGTAGAGTGAGGACAGTAAAACCTGTACTAACTAGCGACAGATTTTAATGATTGAATTCTTGTTTTCATGCCTGACAGAAGAACTAATAATAGCACTCCAGTATAGCCAGTAAAGTGGAAAAAAAAGGGCTATTCATCATTGCGAGAGTACTTGCATTGTCCTGGGTAATGTTTTTTCTACTACGATACATCAAATTAATCACGAGAGTGTGATCGATGTAACGAGAGCTTGAAAAAGGTCATACTCTACAGCGCTAAAACCTTTAGGCTTTGGCATTTCTGGAGTGCTTCAGTGGCTGAAGATAAGCTTCACAGATTTGGCCTTTCTATGTTGATGAAATTACAACTGCAAGGACCTTTTGAAGGTGAGATGGATTATTGTGCTTATGCAAATGACTCTGGACGGCAAGACTCATTTGGGTACATTATTCTTAAAACCAAAGGTAAACTGATAGGAGCAACCGTGACTAATATGTAACTGGGTAATAATCCACGACCTGGGAGGTCACAGTTCAACAGTGAGCATCATGGCTGGACAGATAGCTCCCACAGTGCTTATCAGCAGTACATGAATCAAGCAAAGCATGCTGCAGCATTTCTGTGACACAGACTCACACATAGTTAAGGGACAAAATGCCACAGGGTTACTGGGTGGGAGCAGTGTTACCTTGGTTAAGTTGCTGAGTGCTAGGTACTGTGCTGAGAGCTGAGATACTCTGTGGACGAAGCCTTTGCCGGCTGCTTGTCCCTCCCAGAGATGATGAGCCCTTTCCCTCAGCCTGCTCAGCTCTACCTCCCGACTGGCCATCTCCTCCAGCACACACTGGACCAGTACAAAGCAGGACGGAAGGCGGAAAAATACAGAGTGATGTGATGTTGTTGTGAGTGCAAGGTTAAAAGTGACAGATTGGAAAGGATGGTTATGGGTAAGCACCAAACAAAAATGAAAGGAAATTATGTTTTTCATTGTAAGAGGTGTGAGAAACACAGGGGGAGGGATGCAGGGTTGAATTAACATGTCACAAGTGGAAACACATTATACAAACATGGATTAAAAAGCAGGGGAACAGAACACTGTAGCATAGATATCAGCAACATTTCTCTAACTATTCCCTTTTAAATGAAAGTGCTGTCATTCAGCTCAGCAAGACACAGTGCAGTGAAAGAATATGTGCCTGAAAGGGTGGTGGAGGGGGGGCGTTATAAACATGACAGGGTAAAGAGGATTTTGCCAACTCGAGTTCAAACACTGAAGCCGGCATGTATTGTATTGTACTTCAGGTAGCAGGGGAGGTGGAATATAATTACTTGCAGGGCCAGACAAAAGGCAACAATTGGAAGTGCTACGGCAGCGGCAGAATAAATACAAAAATAGCTACAATGATAAGGGGGACAGCTTTGAGATGGGATTGATATCTTTTTTTTCCTCTGCTGTCAGGTTTATCTTTTTAACGTTTCATGCTCTCTTCCTTTCTTGTGTTTGCCAGACCTGGCAGAAGCTGTTATCACTTCCAGAAAAAAAAAAAAAAAAAACCTTTTAGCCACGCAGCGCTTCAGCTGTGACAGAGGAAGAATTAATTAGATTTCTGGACTTTTCCTCTGACTATTGTGTCAAGCCGCCGGTCTATTTTGATCCAGTGGTGCTCAACAAATGTAATTAGGTCCTTCTCTTTTCCCCATAGATTTGAATTACTATACTTTAGGGAGTCATATCTGATGGAGAGGTTTCCTACTTAATATTCAATTTATGTTGTAATGGCAAGGTTTACTTAAGTGAAGAGACGAAATGAAAGAAACATCAAAAAGTGAGAAGAGAAATGCACTCTGAAAGGCACATTGTATATAATGTAATGTAATTTCACAGAAAATGGATCCTAGATTATGGGTTAAAATGTCCCGATGTACTAAATTAAGTGCTACAGTAGACTTTGCAAAAGAGGCAGCATGATGGCTAAAATACAACAAAATTCGCTGAGGACCACAAAATACCTGAAGTTTGCTGAGTTCCTGTTTCTTGGCTGGAAGGTCATGCAGACGAGCGCTGCTCTCCTGCACTCTGACCTCTGTGCTGGTGAGCCAGTCCTGCAAAGGCTCAGCACTGGCCTCAAACTCAGTCATCTGAGACTGCAGGTTCTGCAAATTGGACCCAGTGACATAGCTTGTCAAATACCGGCACCATTAGCCCATCTCGTTTATGTAAGAATTTGTTAATTACACTCTGGTATCACATGTAAGATGCATGTGAAATTGTACACTGATGTGTATACACTAAAAATATCTGGTCATTTGTATCCTCACTGTAAATCACACTAAATCAGTTATTTCAAATAAAAAAATCTACAACAATAGAGTTCATAACAGTTCTAGCATAAGAAAGCAAACCAACACATGAATAACTCCATGATATACAGACAGTCTGTATTTATTTACATATCAAAACCGCACAGATGACTTTAGTTCAACTTTGTTTTCTTCACAGACGTCTTCAGCAAGCAGCAACTTCACTCAAGAAAACCAACCTTGAGTGCATCTTCTCGCATTTGTAGGTTATTCATCAGGCTCTTCCAGTCCTCTCTGGCGTTTGCCACCTTTCCTGTGATTCCCTCCACTCGATCTTTGGACACCACAGCCATCAGCAACTCCCCACAGGCTCCTACTGTACTCAGCCGGGCTTGGCCATTCTCCCTGTCACTCAAGAACTCCTAAGGGGATACACAGACAGAGACAAAGGAGCTGGGACTATTTAACACGCATACAAGTGGAGGAAGGCATGAAATTGAAAGGAGAGAGAAACGACTGAATAAAAACCCAAACTTCTTTTGCGTTTTGCTCTTTCAGGTATGCGACTACACTCTCATACAGCCAGCAAATTTTATTTTGGTCTCAGAGAATGTAACTTTACACTGTGACGGGCATTAATTGCAGCAGACCAAGCCATTATCAAGTCTGCAGGCAAATGCAAAAGGAAGGACCTGACACAGAGATGCTATCGCGGATAAGGAAACTCAGTGAACCTGAAATGTGTTGGCTTCTGTGAAGCTCCTCCAAACCCACCCACTGACAATGTACACGCATACAAAGACACAGACGCATATGCAGCCTACACACATACCCCTCCCTCAGAGCGGCACCGATGACAGTAGCGCAGCAGGGACCACTCCACCATCTGTGCAGTCAGCACATCACTTACACTAGCTTCAGCTTCCGTACATACAACCACACAAAGTCACAAAAATGCTCCTTCAGCCAGTCTTTTTTTTTTAAGCATTCTGTCTTATTTTGGTATCTGTATGCTCTATGTTCTTCCTTTTTCACTCTACCACCGTTTTCATCTTCCTAATATACAGTAACTGTACAACACCAATTAAGCATGACACAATGGATGCCCTTGCCCCTCCCACGCTGGCCCTCCTGGAGGTCAGCCATGTGGAAACATTGTTCCACATTCCTCACCAAGTCAATAATAAATTAAACATGATTGCCTCCATATTTCTTTTTCGTCCATATACTTCAATACATTCACCAAAATCCCTCTACCTCACACAAAACATCTCTCTGGGAGAAAATGTTTGCTTATTACAAAAAAACAAAAACAAAAAAAAAAACTCCTGTTGTTCTGCGATAGTCTAAAATTACTTTTCCTGTTGACCATGTAGCTGCTAATTGAATAAATCAAATATAACACACGCCGCAACTGCCGAATATCCATCTCATAACGCGCTGGAAGAAAAGCCATGTTCTTGACGCCTTAGAACAAGAGCTCAGCTATAATGACAGGATAACTCCTTAATGGTGCAGCGTGTGGTCAGGTGTCTGTGGGGTAATTAACTGTCTGCTGCAGGGATGTGGGGACGTCTACCTTAACACAGCCAGGATCCCGGTGTGCTCTAAAGGGGATGCCAGAGCAGCCAGGACCTCACAGAAACACACACAGACTTCTCAGAAACAGACAGATTTGGGTGTTTTGAAGAGAAAGGCAGAGAGATCATCAGAGAAATCATGTGGTGAAGCTTTCTCTTATCCTTTTTGACTATTTTCCAAATTCCATCTCGCCTACTCTTGAACAGGTCCTGCCACTCCAGAAAGCCCTTGATTAAGATTCGGCTGAAAGCTAGCGCTGGTCCTTAATTAGCAGCTGTGGATTTAAAGTGGATTTTGAACTTTTCAAGAAGAAGACAAAAGGACTTGAAGCTTGTTGATTTAGTGCCTTTCAGAGATGGAAAGAAAAACAATTTCAGTATCAACAGACACTGTCTGAAACAATCACTGCTTCAGGAGAACCGCTAAATGACCAACAGAAACAAGACAAGACTCACCGCGAAAAATTGAGCACAGGTCAGCTCATAATCCATCTCACAACCAACCTACTAGCATATATCAACTTAATGAAAAATGAAATTTCTCAAAAAAGCAAAACAAAAAACAAAAGAACTGTTTTCTTCAAATAAATGTTTCATTTTCTGCTGACTTTGTCCCAAAAATGCAATATGAATGTAATTAAATCTGTTTTTATTGCTTTTCTTTGTCTGGTGTGTTAAGGGAGAACAAGCTTGGTGCACAGTATTAAAAGAAAAAAAGAAAAAACACCACAGCAAAAAAAACTGCACATGATCACACATCACCAATATTTTCAGAACATAAGAATTTCACAGATGTCTCTTGTAGAGTGTAAAGTGTTGGGGGAAAAGTAAAAATCTTACTTGGATTCTTTGCAAAGCGGTGGAGGCCTCTGTGACAGTCTGTGGCACATCAAAGCACTTGGCGGTACTGATCTTGGCATTGACTAGCCACTGTTGGAAGTCTCTCAGGGCTGCACGGAACCTCTGCTCCAGCAAACGCTCCTTATTTTGACACTCCCTGGATGCACGAAGACTGAGACTGTAAGAAAAGATAAAAGAAAATACATGTGAGTTGCTCACCGGTTGCAATCTCCCATGAGAAAATAAAACAATAACAACACAAACACACACACACAATGAAGCTAACACCAAGAGAAGAGTTTGTCGTTCACTTCCCACGTGTTCAACAAAACAAAGAAGATGCTCAGATAGAGCACCCACTACCCCGACGTTACAGAGAAAGCGAACCTGTCACGGATCAAGAATGAGAAATGGGCAGGTGTAGCAATGGCAAGGTGGGTGAAGCGGAAGAAATGAGCGTTGGGGCAAGGAGGGAGAGTGGGGGATGGTGGTGAGGAGTGCTGCGTAGGAGGGGGGCTGAGAGGCAACATATGATTGGGGCAAGAGTTCACAAGGGTGACATGATGGAGAGAACGAGGCATGACAGCTTGCTGCCATGAGAAAAAGTGTGCTATGGAGCAGATCATGCTGAAGTGTGACGAACTAAAGACAGTGACATTTGGCTTATTGTGCATTCAAGCTCATCGTGTGCTCATCAGATTTTTGTCTGCTGTTCTTGTACCATATTATTATAAGACTATATTTGAAGTATAACATGCCATTTTGTAAATAAAATAAAACAAGCACACTTGTTGAATGAAAACAGACCTAAAATGTTAAGAAGACAGGTAAGATTTCGAGCATGAACCATGACCCACAGTGCTTTAAATCTGAACTATATGAACTTGAACACTTTTTGGACTTCACTATCTTCCACTGATGTGTATTTTAATTTTTTAAAGAGTCAAGGTGTACCCCAAAGTGATTAACACCTTATATCAATGTGCACATATTTATCAGGCAGCTGATTAAAAATTCATTGGTCTCTCTTCCTCCCTTGAATTAAATCCTGTTGAGAACCTGTGTCCTTCACAAAAATGCCACTTGGAGAGAAGGATAACAGCACATCTCTTTCAAGAGTGTTTAGGAGGTTGCTGTTGCTGCTTCAGTGAAGCTTGTGAAAGATCGGGACCTTAAGACCCCCGTGGATGGAAGTCTCATGGGCAAATGGAAGATTTTGTGTCCATCAGTTTTTCTACTTGCTCTAAAAGCTAAGAAATAGATTCATTTGAAAGACATCTAGAAATAAATCATAGCTGTATAGTAAATGTGCACACACATGCATAATCACCAGACAAAGAAAGCTACATTTCAAGCTCAAGTTCAAATTAAAATCAAATATTTTTTAGCATTAAAGTTCATGTTTTTCATTGCAATTCACCTCATAATGCAAATGATTTTACAGTTTGCAAAAAGAAAAATATTGTAAATTTGAAACTCAGGTGTTCTTCTTGGACGTAAAAGCACCAAGCATCCAACAACTTGACTGTACTTTTAGTAAAGTGACCTCACTAAGGTTTGAGGCATGATCACACAAAACTGATGTAACTTCTTGCTTAAGTTACATGATTTGACATGGCGCATCCAGTACAATTAACTTCCCGCTACCATATATCTAAGAAAAAAAAAGAAAAACAATGACTCAAACCACAAAATAATTCCAAAGTACACAAGAATTACATATAATTTACTTCAGACTGGGAAAAGAAAAGATGATGCAGGACAATAAAAGGGAGGAATTACTGGGTTTCACAGATACTGTGGTGGACAGTGAGTGAAGATTACAGCGCGGAGTGGAATAAGTGATGAAGGAATGACAGTAGAGAAACAAGGTGTGTAGCTATTGGAGGATGCACTACTGTCCAATGGGAGGGGCAGAAAAAAATAATAAAAACAGGGAAAACACACACTGTATCTGTGTTCTTGGACACAACATTCACACAAACACCCTTGAGTTTTAGTGTGATGAAGGCATGAAAGGCTAACGCAGTGAGGATTGCATGGGTGTGGGAGAGGCCCTTTTTTTTTTCTGCTGTGAAAGACAAAATCTGGCATGTGCTATGATGAGGAGGGGGAGAGCTGCAGCTTCACTGTCTCATCTCCTTGGGCTCCTTCATTTAATCTCTGCAAACTACTCCTTCTGCAAAGCTTAATGCAAGACAGGTGCAATGAGTGCACAGGCCAAGTTTATGGCAGACTAAAAAGCCAAGTGAATACAAAAATGGTGTTATTTTGCCAATCAGCAGGCAAAGCCAATTAAACGCCAAGTCATTTCCAACAAGTTGACCAAACCCAGGTTATCTGCCAAAACAGTGTTAGGCCCAATGCAACACTGTGAAGGTTCATAGTTGGACATGCCTCCATTGCATGTTTATGATTTTGAGTAGTATGTTCTTTTATATGTACTGCTGCTCTTTTGACAAGGCATTGCAGCAGGGAACACAGGCTCACTTGTAGTTCTTTTTAGCGACTAGAAGGCAATTAAAGCTTAGTGTTAAAACTACAGCATGCAGCCTATATGTGCAAAAAAATACTTTTAAAAACGTATCCAATTCCCACAAAACTCCACAAAGCCTTGCATAAAATTAAACCACAGAAGTACACCAACATAGTGCACAGGCAGAGGTGAGAGCAGGTGGTTAAATGTCGCTTAGCAACGAGTGGCTTTGCTGCTCACATTCGCCTTTCACATTTGCCTGTCTGACACATCAGACTTCTATGTGACGGCTATACACACATGTACAGTGTCCTTGTGGTCTCTTTACTTTCCGCTGTTGTTCTTATTCATTCATCTTTGTTAAGGAATTTGTGCCACTATACTGGGTATAAGATATGTTGTAGTTTGATCAGCAACAACTGCAGTACATGCGTTAGAAATGCTTTAAAATGCAGATGTATATTACAACTAAGATTAAAAGAAAGTAAGGGTTGGTGTAATACTTGTTTATAGACTGATTTGAAGTGGGGATGAATGTGGTGTTCAGTCAGAGCAGAAATCAGAAGAACTGTAAGACTGTATAATCTAATTTTAAGCATATGATTACAATATAATGAAATTAGTCCAAGTCCAAAAGATGCATTATTGCAATTTAGCTCTAATGTCAGTGCATCATTTTGAATTACCCACAGAAGTATATCTCGTACATACACAACACTTCTCGCCACATTAGAAAGATTCCTCTCACCTGTTGTGCTGTTTGATAAGTGCAGTGACTCGGTCTGATTGCGAGCCCAGGTCTCTGGAGTATCGCACCAGGTCATTTAGTTGGCCTTTCAGTTTCTCTGCCATCGACTCAACACTCTGCAAGCCCTCCAGAATATCCTAAACAACACAAAGCAGACAGCAGCTGGCTCAGTGTGTATGTCAAGGAGAGAAAAGCACCCAATGGATCGGCATGACACCCTTCAATCAATGCATTGCTATTCACACTCTAACTGAGTCATTTTCACGCTTCTCACATTCACACACAA
This sequence comes from Arrhamphus sclerolepis, assembly GCA_037176975.1. Classification (NCBI taxonomy): domain Eukaryota; kingdom Metazoa; phylum Chordata; class Actinopteri; order Beloniformes; family Hemiramphidae; genus Arrhamphus; species Arrhamphus sclerolepis. Next base: position 18,797,928 of record JBAMYA010000018.1, on the reverse strand, counting down.
ACGCGCTCCAACACATACTCACAGTGCTGCCTGTTCAATAGCATTTCTGTTCTTCACAGAGTGTGGCAGGAAGGAGCAGAGGATAACGTTCTCCCGCTCTCCCCAGCATGCCTCACATTCTGCACTCACGCAGTCATGAAATCCTCTCCCATGAAATATGTACAAGCTCTGACTCTCACTCATTCGTTCCCTTTCTGACGTGCAACCATTAAACAACCCTCCCTCCCTTCTCCTGTTGACTCGCTGCTCTGTTCTCCTCTTCTCCCTCCTCCTGTGGTTCTGCTACTTTCCCTCTCTCTCCTCTCTCCCTCCTCCCACTCCTTCCACTTATTCCCTCTCACACATTTTTCCTCCCTCTCCCTCTCTCGTGCTCTCTCCCGGTGGAATTCAGCTGTCAGCCCTCGCAGATGTGGATTTGGTTCAAACACACGCAAACAAGCGCGCAACGAAAACACGGCCGGACACAGGAAACAGGCTGGAGGAGGAGGAGGAGAGAGAGGAGCGGAGGAGGGAGGGGAAACTCCTCCTCTATTCTTTGACAGCCCCAAATTGAGGAAAAACGGAGAAAGTCATGGCCGAAGAAGCCCGGGGAGGAGTGTTGAGGCTGAACGCGCTGGTGCGGCCTTGACAGTTAAGAGAAATTGTCACACTGTAAACATCCTGGGGAGGTTAGAGACAGAGAGGCAGGGGAGGAGAAGAGCGGGAAAATGAAGACATAACCTCTGGAGCCGAAGGGAGACAAAATCGGCAGAATTCATTTCAGCCAAGTTGGAGCACAGATTGAAGAAAGACAAAGAATACAATGAGGGAATGCTTGTAAAGCAGAGATAGTGGGAAATAATGGCTATAAAAAAAAACAACAAAAGGGGAGGGGTGAAAGGGGACAGACAGGGGATGACAGAATGAGAGAAAACTGGGGAAAGTGATGGGATTGTAGCTGTCACAACTCATCATTCCAGCCAAGCTGATTTACAAACTAATCTGTTTTAGGATTTTCTTAATAGAATGCCTTGTCCCTAATTATCCTGAGTAGCTGAATGCAGAGGATGTCTGCACACTGTGCGTGCATGTGCGTATGTGTGGGTACTTGCCATTAAACAATGGTAATCACTTTCTATTATTGTACAACACTGCAGTCTAACCACTGTCAGCCTTCACACATCCCAGTGAGTTTTTATCATTTATTCTTTTCTTAATAAGCTATTGTGAGAATATGAACAATGAATAATTTATGCTACCATTATGATTATTTAAATCTCATTCTACCTTAGCCAGCTGCCATCCCTCCACTGCTTCCTTGCCGTTGCTCTGTCCTTCAGCTTTAATCAACTCCTGGCTCCACCCTCGCAAGCGTCCATCAAACTCCTTCAGTTCATCCTCCAGGCAGGCAGTTAGACGGTCGTACTCCGCTTCCGAAGCTGCAGCAGCAGCAAGGGCCCCCTCTAGGCTATCCCTGGCTCTCAAAGCTGCCCCCTCCCACTGTTCCAGAGCGTGTGACAGCGCCCCCAGTTGTCGATCCATGGCTTCACAGCCACCTGCTGCTGTGTGCTCCGCTGTGGTTGCAGCGTTACGACGAACCCGGCTGAGGCGGTCTCGGCCCTCCAAGAGTTGACACTCCACACGCTCCTGGAGGGATACAGAGGTAGAACAAGACATGAAGTTGCTAAGGAACTGTGGCTAAGGGAACTACAACCTGTGGATGTGCAGTTTATTCTATTTCTATTTCAAGCTGCTTATGTGGTGGCTTTCTCCTACATTCCCTGCTCTACCAGCTCTCATCTTTATCTCCAATTCTTTGATTCCACTCACATGCACCACAGATGCTGTTATGTATTTTCTTTTGATATCTCAGTATTATTAACTATTGCTGATTTTCATCCTTCCCCTTCTGCATCCATTCCCCAGTCTCTGTGGGATGGTAACACTTCATCCTACCTGCACTGACTTGTTGCACTCACCTGACTGTTACTGTAACTTGATTGTATTCCTCTGGTGTAAGTCGCTTTGGATACAAGCATCTGCTAAATATAATGTAATAAACAGATAATCTTAAAAGCAACTCCTTAAAAACGATGATGCCTGAAGTAGAAAAAAAGAGCATCTGATCATTTTACACTGTGTGAATAGAAGTTTTTTGAGCATTAACCTTGTGTCATGTCTCCTCATCAACTGAAATGCTTCACACCACCAGTGTGTACACACACATTTTTTATGTGATAATTAGAGCCCACGAGAAAAATTTAAATGCAAATCAATTTCGATTCACACATGTTCTCATCGCTGTAATTGCAGAGCTATTGAACGGGGAAGAGTGTGAGTAACGCTCTTATAATGCACATTAAAAAATAGAAAAATAAAATAATAATCCCATCTATTGAAATAAACTGCATCATGTGACACTGAGATATTTCGCCCTGATACGGGAAACACACTGGGAACCAATTCCAGTTCCCTGCATGATTTACTCTCCTTCATAGTGAGAATCCATTAAGATTAGGAATGTTCAGATAATTCTGTAATCTGCAATCTTTGCCAAAGATTACAGGTATAAGATGTGCAAACAATCGGTTACTTACAGCATTCAATGCATGAGTGTTATAAATTTAGTTAAATACAGGTTAATGTTGCATGTAAAAAAATGTTGACTGTGAAGTGTTGATGGTTCTGCACAGTGCATCTGCAACTATAGATTTAATCAGTATTGTGATTCATTCTAATACATGTTATGCCACTGCTTTAAAAGAGTTTCATCAGCTGCTTTAAGTGGGCCAGTGTTAGAAAAATGCCACAAATAATTCTGAACCAATGATGAACTCAGCTCTTATGGCATCATACAAACAATTGTTGTGGAGTTCTCAAAAGTCTTTACGCTGGTATGAGAAACTGTACAAACTCCATCTGCTAACGGAATATGTATTAAAAAATAGTACCATAAAAGCTGTTACTTGGTAACCTGACATCCCAGATGGCTCCTAACAGAAACAAATCCTCAGAGAAGTAAACAATTGAAACCATTAGAAAGAGAACATAAAAGTGCCCCAAGTGGAGGCTCCTTGGTGTTTTGGTCACAATCTGATGACTCTGATGACTCAACAGCAGCATTCAATTGTGAAGGTGATCTTGTAAACTATTTGAGATTTAAGCTGTCTTGTAAGGCAAATTAAATGGACATTGTAATAAAGCTTTATATATGTTATACACACGCGTATATATATATGTACATATATTAGTGTTGGGCAACGATTAAAACTTAATCGCAAAATTCAATAATTAATTCAAAAGTGGTAATTTCATACATGTAATTAATGGACATGTAGGAGAGAGGAACAACCTAATTGATTCTTGGTTTGTTTTGCTTTGTTTTTTTAAACTTTGCTATTGAAACAGGCCATCACTTTTCAAAATAACTTAATGACTTAAATGCTTTGTCTAGACTGTTATGTGGGCTAGTCAAGCTCTACTCCAACGATCCTCCTTTATCCTGGCTTGGGACCAAAGTGACCCAAAACAGGCACTTTGGCTGAGATACTAGTGTCTGCTTTGACTAGCTGGGAGTGCTGGGAGTACTGGGAGGCTGCCGTGACATTGACCGCCGGTGAGTGTTTTGAGGCGGGGAGCGGCTCAGCGACGAGCAACCTGGCTATCATTCAAGGAACGACGGAGTCTCCAAAACACCAGAAAAACCCCAATAACACCAGAAAAAGTTGCTAGATTTGTCACTAATTTCGTTTAGAAAGTCAGATTTAGCATGAAAGTCGCCAAGTTAGCAACACTGCACCGGTGATAGAAAAAAACAAAAACAAAAAAAAGCCAACACAGATTTGCAAAGTCTACAAATAACTTTTCTTCTATCAACTCCACCATATGGAAGAGGTTTAAAATTAAAATGTCCATGTTAGATTTACCTTTTCCATTTTTCAATGCAGGACCATGGCTGTCTATGTTCAGACTCTGAAAGGAACAGACTTTCAAAGTAAAAGTTTGGGGGTGGGGTGTTAATTTATTAACGCTTTAGTTTATTAATGTTAACACGTTATTGGTAACGTGTATGTATGGTATGGCCAACACTTTTCAGAGAGACATGAGGTCAGAAATTTTTTTTTTATGATTCTGTTCAGGGCACTCACTGAAATCAAACTGTTTTACTGTTGTTGTTTTGTTTTGTTTTTTTACAAACAGCTATGTTTAATGGTGAAAGTAAGAGCATTTCTACACACAAAGTGAAGGGAACTCAAGGGATTGGGACGACATAGCTGTGAAGCCCTAAGAAAATCACTTATCAGTGACGTGAATCAAGAAAAGGGCTTCAATTTGCAAGGAAGCATAAAGATTGGACTCTGGAGCAATGGAAGAAAGTCATGTGGTCTGATGACTCCATATTTACCCCGTTCCAGAGTGATGGGCACATCAGCACATCAAGGTAAGAAGAGAGGCGGATGAAGTGATGCACCCATCATACCTAGTGCCCACCATACAAGCCTGTGGGGTCAGTGCTTTGACCTGGGTTGCTGCAGTTGGTCAGGTCTAGGATCAGCAATGTTATGAGGCTAGCTGACTACCTGAATATACTGAAGACTTTGCACAGCGGTCTGACTCTCCCATCGTCAATACAAGATCTTGGAGAAAAATGAGCTCAACTCTGGACAGAAATAAATGCTGTGACATTGCAGAAGCTTATATAAATGATGCCACAACAAATTTGTGCTGTAATCAAAGCTAAAGACAGTCCAAAGAAATATTAGTGACTTTTTTTTTGGATGGGCAGTGTATAAATATGCCACAGTATGTTAATTCAAAGTGACATATAGCCATGAGAAAATGAAGGTATATCATATTTTAGTTCAACATACTAAGGAATAGTAATTAAAAGAAAACTCATCTAAACTGTGTTAAATTCAACCTCAGATGAGAAACAATGTGTCACATTACACTATTCATTATCTATTTAACAAAAACTAAGCCAAAATTTAGAAGCAGTGTGTATAAAACTAGATCCTGCATTCCTTGATGCAAATAACTTTTTAGTGACCCTTTTGAAGATTTGCAAGTGTGCTTGGGTTCACGTGGATCAAATTACTTGTGCTTAAGCTTTGTTGCTGTGAAACAAATGAAAATCCTCACCACTGTCCCACGGTGCTTGACAGTTGACATGAGATTTTTGCGCTGATGATGTCTGATACTGTAAACTAGCTGGGATATCTATTCTTGGGACGACTGGCAATTGTGCTGAATCTCTTCCACTTATGAATAATCTCGCTCACTGTACCATGATGGGATCCAAATTGTCTGGAAAGGGCTTCAAACTCTCCCATCTTTTTAGTGTTTTAACCTTCATATAATATTTAGAATCTAAAGTTCTTTATAATTTTCCCTTAGGATGAATTGCTGTCCATCACTTGCTGATGCTTTTCCTCTTCTGCATTGCGTTAACACTAAGACTTGGATGCTCCGAACCAGTAAGCTGCCAACTTCCTGCTTATGTACAGGTGATCACACCTGCTGATGGATACATTCATCAGTGCATTTGATTAGGAGAAGGTGGCTGCTGTCTCTACTCTTTTCATTTCTTTGGAAGCAATAAGGTTCTACTTAGTTTTTCCACAGAGTGCATTTTGGTATACTTTGACTTTATTGAACCTCTATTATAAAATTGAATATTAAAAAAAGAATATATATGTACACATCTCATTGTACATAAAGAAACCTGCATGCATTCTACCTCTCAATATCCCTACTGTCTGTCCAGTGCAGGACAGTGTAATCAGTGTATTAACTGTATTCCAGCTTTCTCTAGGAGTTATGATGTCAGAAATTTCTTAATATGTCAATAGGCAAAGTATGAAAAGAGTAAAAGAATGACTTAATAGTGATCTATTTAACAGCTTTCCTTACCCTCACTTCAGACAGTTTCTTTTTGATGGAGGCAGAGTCTCCTGATGTATCAGACCAATGCTGTAGCTCCTCCCCTGCAGTCATCAGCCAATCAGTGAGCTCCCTAACAGCCTCCAAGTAATCTTGATGCTCCAACACTACAGCCTGTGCCAAACGCACCCTTTCCTGAAAAGTAAACAAGAATGGTTTCATTATTTTGTTGTTGTTGCTGTTGAAACTGGTAATGTTGCTGATAGTAAGTAACATTCTTTTTACCTCCACCAAGGCTGTGAGGTCATCAAACTGCACCTGCAGCTGTGTACGAGCACCGTGGTTAAAACTAGCATCGCCAGTTTTCTTGAAGAGTTCTCTGGCTTTTTCTTCCAGGCTGGAGAGTGCCATCTGGTGGTCTTCAAGGTCACCCAGCAGGGCTCTCAGTCTCTCCAGCTGGGAGGCTTTCTCTCTGGGTCCTGGCTGGGGTGTGAGAGGAGCAACCATCTCTCGTTTCACAGCCTCCATCCAACTCTGCAGCTGGGTAGCACTCTCAAGATATCCTCCCCACTGAGACACCGTCCACTCTAATCGGCTGCAGAATATACAGCAGATCTGCTTTTTCATGCCTGACTTGAAAATTATATGGGGGTTATATGCAGTTTAAATGAATAGGAATTAATTTAGAATTGTCACCATGGGAGGAAGGTTTCTTATATTCTACTAAAAAACATATCCATTTTCAATCCATAAAAAGATCAAACATTTTTAAGAACAATGGCCACTCTGCCTTAATTTGCAATAAAGGTTTATCATGCATGGATATGCCTTTTAACTGTCTTTGCACCTTCACACTGTATTTAAAACCCATTACAGGGGGCAAGAGACAGAAAATGATACTGGCCAGTGATACTAGCCAAGAGCCTTTATCCCCCTTTTATGAGGAGGTTCAAACATGCAGACACACCCATTATTTTCCTTGCCATCTGTTACCCATATATGCACATAGTACACCAGTATTCACACACGCACGCATGCACATTCACCTCTCACCTGCTAGCCAAAGCCTCCTGTTACTGTGTTCCCCTTAATACACAAACACACCCCATATGTGACTCGCTGTTTGCCATCCACCATTTAGTCCCTAATGAGATCAATTTTTTTTCTAGGAGGGGTCATAATTGCTCAATTAAACACACACACAAACTGCCCCACGTGCATGCCGACATCCATGTGCACATACAAAGCAACCAAGTGAAGGCACATCGATCAGATTTACAAAATTAGACAAATACTTCTCATTATGTATTTAACGTAATCGTAATTGATGGCATCAACAGTTAATTCTATCATAATTGAAAAAAAAGCTCCCTAGCCAGAGTTTTGGGGTTTTTTTTGCTGGTGGGGCGAGGGGGGGGGGTGTATATGTTTGGCATACAAATGTGAGCCCGATAAAATGTCCTTAGGCAAGTGTTTTAGTGACATTTAAAAGAAAAGACTAATTTGTTTGGCATAACACAGTAATGACACAGCAAAACTTCTGAAATTAGGTATGTAGTTTCACAAGTTTTAAACTTAAAGAATATATAGTCAATTCCATCAGGGTACCTGTGGCAGCTCATGGCAGTGACAAGTAGTGTTGCCCATGCATCCTCGACTTCCTGTAGTTGAGCGCGGACTACTTCCTGTCCAGCAGCTCCATAGCTACGTAGGGCCAGCTCTGCCTTACCCGTCGCCATATTCAACTTGACCTCCCCTTCTCCCTTCAAAAGCAGGATGTCCTGTGAAAACAGAACATAGGTATTATGAAGTGGGCTTGCACAAATAAATTTAGGACAAAAACTTTCTAAACCAAACAGCCCCCTCTTGTGTTGACTGGAACCACTGGCACATTGCAACAGGAGAATACTGAGGAAAAAGCCCAGTAGAGTAAATTTGTCAAGTAAAAAACAAATATGTGCATGCTCAGTGATTACTTTATTAATCTTATCAAAATAATAGAAAATGAAAAAAAAAATTATATACATATATGGTGTTCTAGCCATCCCACCTGCACAGTCTCCAGCCTCTGTTCTAACTGCTCTTTGGTTCCCATCGTGCTGTCTACTGTACCCAATCGCTCCTGGATCTCCTCCAACCAGGCCCAAACTCCCTGGAGGGTGTCTCCAAAAGCCTGGCTCTCCTGGCAGCCTCGCATTCTCTCCCTGGCTGCCTTCAGCAGGGCCTGATACTCCATCTGGAGTTGGCCTGTCACTCTGACCTCTCCTCCTGACCCCCGGCCAGATTCAGACAGAGCCTGGGCCTCCTGGCAGAGATGCTCAATAGATTCCCTGAGAAAAGAAAACAACAGATTATTGCTTTGACAGCTGATGTTACAACATATTCAACACTGGGCCTCAGGCACCCAAATATACAAACCTTCTTGCTATCAGATCCTTGGTGAGGTTTTCCATTCTATCCAGCTCTTCTGTGGTGTCTGGGGTTCCCTGCTGGCTCTCTGATCTGAGAACAGGTTCACTCTTGAGGCTGAGATCCATCTGCTTCATCCAGTCTCTTACATCCTTTACAGAGACATCAAAACTAGAATAGCAGAAGGGAAGGGGGAGAAGAGAAAAAGAGAATTATATTCCCGTTTAATGAAATTAATTTGTAGGGCAATGTAAAACATTCCAAGCGTAAGGACTGACTTTTTCAGAAGGTCAATGGTCTCTTGCAGGTCTTGTTGGCTCTGAGAGCAGGTTTGAAGATGGGTTTTCCATTCTTTCTGACAGGCAGATAGGTTTTCCTGGACCTGTGCTGCTCCGGTTTTGCTCAGGTGGAGCTGGAGCCTCTCGGCTTCCTCACAAATCTGTGCAAGACGCTGCTCACCCTCTGATATCCGCTCACCAGATGCCTGTGGTGAGAAATTGTACATTGCATTGCTCTTACTATAGTAAGAACTTTATCTAGGTCCTACAAAGCACTTTACAATGTCTTTCTCAGTGAATTCTCAATAAAATGCTTGTTGGAAACAAGCCTAATGGGGTTCAAGCTATGTGAAAAGTATGAAATTCACTGTTTAAACATTAGTTTAAATAATTATCAAGTAGTAAGCTAGCATGAAAGTATAATAAAAGTTGACCTAAATAAACATTTGTTTTACTCCAATAACATAACTACTGCAAAGTAAGTAATATGCCATTAAATTGTGGTATGTTAAACTACCTTTAGTCTTTGTAATTTCGCTCCAAGGAGGGTGACATCACCTGACTGGTTAAAACAGTCTTTCAGCTCCAGTTTCAGATCTGCGAGCCAGGACTTGAAATCTTGGACAAGCTCTGCTTAGAGGAACAAACGAGACAGAGAAGCTAAAAGTAAAAGGATCCTGTGTTGACAGGAAAAGTGATGGGTGACAAATAAAAAGTGTGGGCGTGTCCATGTGATGCATTGCTAGGTTGCCACGGCAACAAGCCCAAAATGACTCCCAAGAGCAGGTGTGAAGGGAGTAACATTACTCTCCGAGGCACAGGTGTGTGTCGGAGCAAAGAGAGTGCATCAGTGTACCTGACACTTTGTGTCGATGGTGTGTGGGTTGTAGTGGGAGGAGCTGAGCATGCTCTGGGGAAAAATGTCAGATAATCAACTGAAAATCTGTTGCACTGATGACATTGCTTCTTATAATTCTTCTCTGCTTGACTGCGTGGTAATGAGATTTTAAGCATTATTAAAAACTTATTAAAAACTTAATTTGTTTTTGAGATTTTCTCTCTCTCGCTTTATATATATATATATGTATATATATATATATATATATATATATACATATATACACATATATATATACACACACAAACACACACTGTTTTCAACTCTAAAATACACAAAAATCTACTACATTGATGAAAGAGGTACAGCAAATACTGTACTGAAAAGTTCGGATGGTTATACATTCAAATGAAGAAGACGTGTGAACATCTCAAAGACAATCGCCAATGAGCCACCTTCAACCTCTGACAAATAGTCTGTCAAATGTCTGGAGCAATCAGGGGAATCACCATTTGAGCTACAACCTATGAGAGTAAGGAATGAGCTGACATCCCCATGGGGAAGGTAATCCTGCAAAGCAAGGTGGAAACTGCATCTTTTCACAAAACACAAGGCACCATACTGCAATTCAAATAGATTACTACTCTTTCATTACAAATTATTTTTAATGCACCACTGCTCTCTGTTGTACAGGCAATCTGCTGTGTGCATGAGCAAATCTAATGTTTAAACCCCAGTTGTCTTTTCTTTTTGTGTTCATGTTCTGGCATATATAGCTTGCACTGGTGCTTCTTCTCTGTTTATGTTCAAATAACTCAGGTTTTGCATGTGGTTATACATCATTTCCTACATGTGTTTTGTTGACAAAAGTTGAGTGACTGTGTTGCTGTCAGATCATGTAGAGCATGATAGCAGTCAGTAATATACAGTAATATTTAAACTAAAATAATACTAGTTGTTGCACAATGACATTACTGTATTTATGCATTCACTGTTGTGAACACAGAATATGACTTATGGAGTGGCATAATGGGAGGGTTAATTTGCACTTCACTGCGTTTGACACCAGGGGCTGACACAGAAGTGTTTCATTAATCCCCACAAAATCAAGCTCATGTTGCGTCTTACTGTTGAAGTGGAGCTGTAGTCCATCCTGCAGGGTGCCCCTGGTTTTGGCACAGCGTTGGGCAACAGCTTCCGTCCGCTTGGCGATGGAGGTGAGATCGGATGAGAGGCGTGATAACTCTTGAGAGGGATGCGATCTGCTCAGGGAAGTCAGGGCCTCCCTAGCTGAGTCCATGTCTACTCTCTGCTGCTGCACGATGCTCTGCAGGTCCTTCAGTGGAAAAAAGTGAGAAATTTAGGGCTAAAGTGAGGTAGGAAGAATGCAGATGCATTTACATTATATTTGTAACAGATTTCCTTTGGCTATCCCTCAAGAGTTCTTCATGAGTTGACAGGTATGAGATGTTTTAGAAATAATAGTACAGCAATGGTTAGCGCTGAGAAGAAATTTCCAAATTAAAGTTTTACCATCAAGTAACATCAGTAAAGGATACAGCAGAGACATACCTTAACAGTACAAATGTCTTCAAGAGAACTAGCTACAGTGAGGTCTGATAAGGAACCCTCAACTGCCTCCAGCCGCTCTGTCATCTGGGACATTAGGTCCTCAAGCCGCTGCTTCTGGAAGTTGAAGTAGGTCAGAGTATGTTTGGCCTGATTGTACACCTCCTGTGCATGGAACATCTTCTTCCTCAGATCTGACTCCAGGACCTAGTTCAGGAATACAAGTTAGCAGAAAGATAATGCAAAACGGTGAAGAGCAAGTTTAAAGGTTTATGCAGCATGATGTTTACTAAGATGCTCCTCGGGAGTACAGCCATGACTGCATAACTCCTCCTATGTACTTTTTACCTACGTTTAAATGGTTTTTAAGGGCTTACTAACTATCAGGCTGTACAAAGTATCCTTTTGACAAATGTAAGTAAACCAGTAGATATACTGTAAAATTAAACCATCATCTACTCTCTGTGACAAACATTAGTTTTTCATTTTAACAATTTCTAGGTTTCTAGCAATATCTACAATGCAATAAGTTGAAGGGCACTCAGAGACTTCATCACCCACTATGGTCAATGTCCTCTTAAATAGATTCAAAGAAAGTGAATTGGGATATTTAATAGATTTAAAGAAATTGACCTGGAATATTTTTCTCCATGCTACACCTCTCCACCTAATATAACTGTATATTTAACAAGCTTCAGTTACTGTATACTTAAGTATTCAATATATAAGATTTTGTACAATTGTGCAAACAAATACTTAAGTGCTATATTTCAGTTCTCCACATGGTTCACCTGCATCTGAATTGGCGTTTCCTGCAGTTTGGTTTTCTCTTTCAGTTCTGCCACTCTTTCCTGCAGGACATCAAGCCTCTGTTCCTTCTTTTCAATCTCAGTCTGTGGATGGAGGTGCAATACCATTAAACTGCATCCACTACCACCTCACTGAACATTACACCACAATTTATTCAGTCTTACAAACACCCAGCCTGCTCTGACCTGAAAGGCAGCAAGACGGGCATCTGCCTGTTCCTTGTCGCCAAGGCTGGTGATGGTGTCACTAAGATCAGTGATGGAGGCAGCTGCCCATTGGTTGATGTTCTGCTCCATGGCCTTGAGGTCATCCCAGAGTGCAACACAGTAGCCAAGTCTCTCTGTATTGGTTTGAATTTTCTCTGACACCTGCAAACACAGACAGCAGTTTATCAAAATACAGAACAGACTACATTTCAATCAGCAGAAGAAGAAGAATCCCTCTCCTTTGTGTTTAGCCGTCTCTCTGTCTGTCTCTCTTCAACAAGCAATAGTACGCGTTGCCGGGAAGCCGAAGAAAATTGAGGCATAATTAGTTTGACAGATGTGAGAGTGAGAAGTGAGGGAGAAACAGAAAAGCAAAAGAACCTGTCTAGACATGTTTATTTTTTCTGTCTCATTGATGACAGCTGAACAACAACAGCTGAACTAAATGCCAAAAGAGGAGAAAATACATTTAAAAAAACAAAAGAAGGGGGGATGGGGGAGAAGCGATAAACACCCCTTAAAAAAAGGACAATAGCTCAAGTCTGCAGCAAAGCTTTGGTGTCACCAACATTATTTATTTTGCACACACGTGCACGCACACACACACACTCATATGTCTATGTATAAATTGACAGACAGACAGACAGATAGATAGATCTTTACTGAAACAGCTGTATAGCACAGCATGTGGTAGGAGGCACCACTCACCTCCAGCCACTCATCTCTGAGAGTCTCCACATCTTTCTGGATGCAGCTCATGTCAGAGAAAGGAACCTTGTCCAGCTCTCTCTGCAGCTCCTCTACTATACTGATAAGCTGGTCCATATCCTCCTGTTTTTCCCTGAGCTCAGCTTGGATGGCTTCATGCTGCATGAACAGAGATGAGCAAATGATAAAAAGCCACCACTAGAGGGAGAGATGCATCACAAAGTGGAAAATTAAAAGACACTGGATTATTCATTTTAATTTATGGACTAATGTGAAGGACAAATACTAGACATGGAAAATGGTCATCCTCCATAGATTAAGTTATCGGCTACAAATTTTGTTCATCATAAAATTAAAAAAAGATGATAATTAGATATTAACAACAAAATAAACATGAAACTATACTGACTTGTGTGAATGTACTTTTGGCCTCCTGTGCATTATGGTTATGGTCAGGTAGGTTGTGAGAGACGGTCTGAGCATTCTCCACCACAGTGGTGAGGGTTGATTTCAGCTGAAGGAACAAGCGTAGGAGGTCGACCACAGCTCCACTCTGTTCTTGACTGCAAGGGAAGAAAGAGGATACAAGGTAAACACTTTCACATATTAAATAGCAATAAATATTAGATAACCAAAATCAGAGACTGTAAAATATTGAAGGTGGATGAATAAGTCAAAATTGCTCTTTGATATCTCCAAGTTGTACCTGTTAGTTATCAGTGCCTTTAGATTTTCCCAGGCTGTCTTCACCAGTGTCACCTCCCTGAGAGCTTCTCCTGCCAGCTCACTGTCTCTCTGGGCCAGCTGGTTTCCTTTCTCTTCCAACCATCGCTGGGAGTGCTGTAGCGACTGGAGCTCATCCTCCAGCTGGACAAAGAAACGCAGCCTGGGAGAAACAGATCCAGAAGAAAACAATGAAGACCACTAGCCTGATTCCAACATAATACATCTCACTTTGTAGGTTATCAAATCTAAATGGATTTTTCCATCTGGTTCCTGGCTTTCAGTAACATACATTGTGGTCTTGAGGAGTTTGGCATGATGCGGATCTCTGAATCCAAAACCTCACATGATGTATTTGACAATGAAAAAGGTACATTCAGTACAGATCTGGCTCATATTTTCAGATATATTGAAGGATTTAAACCAATGTTGCAGAAAAACAACCAATCAGTGAATTGTTAATTATTCACTGTTGCATATGTATTTAAAAGACTTTCCCTCTTACAATGCATACATGTGAGGGGGCTCTTAAACATTTAATGTAATCAGTTATATTCATCTTAATTATTAATATGCCTGATTTAATAAATGCTTCTAAACAGATTTATTGAAGGTGTTGAAACGTACATACCTATTTTGGAAGGCCTGTACAGAGCATTCTCTGGACCCTTCCTGTCTTGCGTCATTCTCCAGCTTCTTCAAATTCTTCATCACCTCCTCCTTCCTCTCTCTGAAGGAGCACCATAAAGCTCCTAAAGCATCAGCTTCACTTTGTCTCCATCCGACCCCCCTCTGTACCTCCTCCAGAGCCATGGTGAGGGCCACTGCCTGTCCTCTGCAAGACGTCCTTCCCTGTGGATGACTGATGTCTTTGGTGCCCCTCCATTCCGGTCCACACAGGTGCAGGTGTGCCTTGCTTAGCTGTCCATCCAACCCGACAGCCTCAGCTTCAAGCCGCGCCACATCTTTAGCCACTTCTACGATTCCACGGTGCAGTTCCTCAGCTTTGGAGTGGTCCCAGCTCCCCCTGCCCTCCACTGCCTCATGAAGGTGGCGCACTGCCTTAGATGCCACCTCATGCTTCTCAAGGAAAGACTTTAACTCAGAGAGACATTCTTTACGAACAAGCAGAAGACGCTGGGATTCACTGAGGGGTTGTAAGCAGTCCTCCCTCCAGCCCTGAAGCTGCTGTTGGGCTTCAGGAGTGGAACAGCGAAGCAGGAAGGAAATTCTCTGATGAAGAGCCTCTCTCAGCGATGTATTTTCCTGTAGCTGTGCCTCATGTTCCTTCAACAATATTGTTCAATTAGACACATTTATACAATTTCCAACCACAATCACTACAAACCAGCTTATCTTAACTGTTCTAATACAACAGAAAAAGCTTTTAAATACATCATTGTTGACCGCAAATGTTTGATTTCTCACCTTTAACTTAGTAACTCCAGCCTCAATGTCTGAAATATCGACATAGGAAGAGCTTCTCAAGCTAGACAGGAAGTTTTCACTCCTTTGTGTCACAGTCAATAGAGTCTTATCAAACTGTTCCAACTTCTCCAGGTGTGACTTCAGTAGTTTACACCTGAAGGCAAGATGGATTATGAATATGAACACAATTCAAGCAGAGGCGAGCAATATTAAATAAGAATAACTAATCAATGAAAAGAATACCTATGTGATATGCTGATTTTTACAGAAGTGTATCTCTCCTGAAGTTCAGTGAGATCATCACTGAGTTCTTGGATGCGAGCTTCAGGTGCAGTGGGGTAGAGACAAAGCCTGAGATTCATAAGACCTTGGAGGAGAGCCCCATAAGACTCAGTCTCTCCCAGCATTTCCTGAACAGGTGAATGAATAGGTCAGAACTGTGCAACTCAGAAACTAATCAGATAAGACAATAAAACTGTGTTTTGAAGAGATGTTTTATGAACGGTGCAGTGGTTCTACCTGCACATTTTGTAGTTCATTCCTAAGTTTCACTTTATCTGCAGAGAGCAGTTCAGTGTCTGGGCAGCACACGGATTCACACCTGTCCAGCCAACCTTTCATGGATGAATTCTCCTTTTCATACCTGTAGATACAAACATTGTGTGAATTAAATGAAATCAAATCAAATCAAAGCCACGCAACCCTTCAGAAAAACAACCACAAAAATCCATAACAACCATAAATACCCGTAACAGTCTTCAAAGTTACTAAATCCACAATCATAGACATTGACACACACAATGATACTGTCTCTGTGTTATTTACTTTTTATCTGAACATGGTTTAATGTCAACAGTAGGGTTTTAATGGGGCAACCATATCTCCCCAGAGCACCCAGTACTGCAAGTAATCCCTCATATATATGTCCGCAGGGGAGAGAATGAGGTTGACTGTGGACAAACCCACAGCCACACACACATGAATAAACATGCATGAACCCAGCTGAAGTGTGTCAAACAAAAAATAGTAATCGTACTCCTTCGTGTCAAAGTATTAGCACTTTGAAAAGCTACCACATGGATCATCATTTCATCCTCACAATTAAGAATTGTTCATTGCTGAAAGTCTATTGTATAACAAATAAACGGATAAGAAATTAGAACAGAACTCAAACATCTGGCAGGAAGATGGGCAAATGTTCGAAGACACGATCTATAGCACATTGAAATGAGAGAATGATTAGGAGGATAAAAATCAATACCAGCATGCAGGTGAAGACTCAGAGAACATGCAAATGAGGGACAACGGCAGAATAAATGAAAACCTGCAGCATCTTTAGCTTGAAAAAGAAGGTTTGCTTTGAAACATTTAAATCTACAGTTTCATATTCCCTGTGTTTATGTATTCCAAGTGGAGCCATTTCACACAATTAAACCTTTTCAGTATTTGAAGGACACACACACACACATTGATGCACTGGATAACAGCCGAGTAAGAGTGACTGCTGTTAATTTGCTTCGCCTTCAACCAGAAACAACATAATAGCAAAATAGACTTGCCACTTAATACTCTTCTCCAAAACACTTTTCACACAGGTAAAGCATTGTCTTCACCAAGTGGTCCACTGTTCCACTCAAATGCAAAAAAATGGCATATTTTACTATTTATTGTACCTTTGCCACAGAGCTAAAAGGCTCTCTAATGTGGACTGCTTTTCTCCAGCCTTTCCTATTAGCTGCCTCTGTTGCTTCTGGAGGTCAGCTACCTCCTCTTCCAACTGGCTGCCCTCTGTAAGCCTCTTCATGGCTGAACACAGTGCCATCAGTCCAGGCTTCAGCTGCTCGACACTCTGGCAGACCTCCTGGAATAAATGAAAATATACTTTTCAACAACCCCTTCAGCACAAATCATAATCACAAAACAAATGCACTATTGCAAATACTGAAATGAAAAAGAAAAGAAAGAAGGTTTTTTTTTTTTTTAATGTGTTTGGGTTTTGTTTTTGCTTTTTTTCTTACAATGTGGTCCTGGAGGATTTTGTAGGTCTCTGATGATGATGTACAACATTTGATTGGACTGTCCAGTTTTTCTTTAAGATCACTCATTGTTTTCTTGAGCTGATAAAGAAAAAGACGTTTGTAAATTCGGCTCAAAAAGTAACATTTATGTATATTTTATTCCATTAGGTGATGCTGTGAACCTGTTCAAGGTTATCATTGCATCTCTGCCTGTAGGAGGCACTCTGGTTGAGCTGGATGCCAAGCTGCTCTGCTCTCCCCATCAACTCATCATGCCATCGCCTCATATGGAGAAGCTGTGCCCGGATACGTCCACCCTCTCCAGGGGTCACAAACCTTGACAGGGCCTCACAGTCGGCTTCTGTGTGGGCAAGAGCTGCTCTTCTCTCCTCCAAACCTTCCCTTATCGTCTTAAGAGAAATGCAACAGCAGGAATTATTATAGGAATACACATCCAGAAAAATCAACCAGCTATGCGAAGTGCTATTTATGCAGATGTATGCTCAATATATAAAATAGCAGTCTAAGCTTTTGTAAAATCCTGCTATACTTTTTTTTTTCTTTAGTAGAACGCCATGTGATTGACAGGGGCAAGATCTGGCATACTGAGATTAAATTTAATGAAAAACAGGGTTTTATTTTAGCCTATGCTACAGTGATTTTTCTCCTCAGGGTTAGAATAAATTTTCATCCTATTTCATATGTATTTTAATTATTTTGACACTATAATTTCTGTACCTTAGATAAACAAGGTCAGAAAGCAAATGACTCGCTTTAGTGGAGGCTGCTTGAAAATAAATGCGAAGATTATGCATATTAATTTGTGAACATGAAGGAGAAAGATTTTTTTTAAAAGGCTGTATGAAAATGACTGCAGTGCAAAGCAAATGTGATTGAGAAAGTGGAAACGCAGACCTCTACAGCTCTGATGTGTTTATCTAAAGATTCTGAGGAGGAGATGGTGCTGAGTGCCTCCAGTTCTTTCTCTGTCTCCCTGATTGACAGAGAAAAGGCTTCGGACTCTCGACTGAAGTGCTCCCACCACAAACACGTCCTCTCCAGCTGGACAATACTGGAAGACACAAGATTTGGCAAAAATCAGTGTCATAATAGAAGACAAAGAAATACAACGAACACTTACTCTTGAGTGAGAAACAGAAGGTCAAAGACCAGACAGACAATTTTTGCCAAATTGCTAATTCTCTTCCCACTATGCCTTTGATTTGTGTCCCTCTCCTATCAACACACTTTTAGTACCACACATACGCACACAAAGATGCTCACAATTCATGTGAAAGAAAGAGGTAAGGAAAAGGAAGGCTTGGGATGAAGATGTGACATACTTCTCTTTGAGGTGTCCTTCAAGTTGTGCGACTGCTTCTCTGGTAGATTGGGCCTGCTGCAGAAGATGACCCTGGTTCTTTGGACCAAGTTGGATATCTGCTGACTTCTCCAACAACATATCCGCTCTTAAAGAGTACTCTTCAAACTCTGTGGAAAGTTCCTATCAAGCAAAAAAAAACAAAAACCAACCAATGCAATACTGAATTACAAAACAAAGTGCACTGATGTGCAAATGTGTACAGTACATGAAATGCATTGAGTGTATACAGACCATGTTATTCTCCAGTTCTCTTCTCAAGTTGTCCAAGCTGTTGAAAATAAGTTCTTTGTGCAGTTCATTGTTAGCATTACTGATGAATCTCCAAACTGTTTCTCTTTCTGTCTCAAAGTCTTGCCAGGAGCCCAGAGTTGCCTTGAGGTGATGAAGCAATGAGACAAAGATTATTACGTCTAGCATACTACACCACAATCTTAAAAGCTTGTCTGAAAAGAAAAACAAACATCAAAAGCTGACATTTACGGCCAATATAAATGCCTATGCAGAAAGAGGTTGATGGAAGTAAATTACCCTAAATTAGCAGAGCATAGTCAGTGCATGTTTAAAGATCACTATGACCAAGAATCATCAGAAATGGGTGTGTGTATATGATCATTGACTCTCACAAATGCAAATATCAGCACCCTGAAATGAGAAAGATCCAGGTTATGTCTACCTGCAGATTGTGCTCCTTTGCCCCTGCTTTGCGGTCAACGTCGCTGAAAATTCCCTCCAGCTCATGTAGAGACTGGTGGAGCATGTCACCTGTCTGCAGCTGCCGGCAGTGGGACACCAGGAGCTCAGCCTCTCTCCTATTAGCATACAGCCGTTTTAGGTGTTGCTATAATTAATACAAAGAAGGAGGGGAGCAGAGAATCACGTGGCATGTTGTCAACATTTTTTGGGCACACTCAGATTTTCAATTCTTTGCTCAAATCTCCCACAATGTCAGCTAAAAAAACCTAACAAGATTTTTTTTTCTCATAAAAGACTCATGTCATTGAAAGAGAGTTCTTAAATGTACCTCTGCACTATACACACCTGGTGAATTAGATAAAGCTGTTTGGCCTCCTCCAGGCTCTCAGCATTCAGAATCCTGCTGGACTGTTCCTCAGCCTCTTTCTGGGCCCTCAAAACCTCCTCCAGAGCACCTTGTACTTCATCCCTCAGATCCTCATACTGGAACGAAGAGGAGCCCTCTCCACTCACCTGTGTCAGAAAAGCAAAAAGATCAGATTACGCTGAAAACCCCCCAAATGTCTAACCCTTAGACTATGTTAGAATACCTGACAAAGTGAAGATAAGAGTGCCCGCAGGTCAGTTGAGAGCTTGGTGAGAGCTGCTCTCTGTCTCTCCACTTCTAGTGCAGGACTAACCTCAGATAGCCCAGCTAGGGAACTCTTTAGCCACAGCAGGCTCTCTTCACGGGTGTCCACTGCTTGCTGCAATGCCTGGAAGAGATGCAAACATGAGTACATGAAACCATAACCTAATTTCTGCACCTGCGGGACCAAATACAATGTGCTTGCTCACTTGAACAGCAGCATCAACTTGCTCCCGATGACGAGAATTCATTGCTGTTTCTTTCAAGAGCAACACCTGCCTTCTCTGAGATGAAAGCCAGTCAGAAAGCTCGCAAAACCTTGAAAAAAGGAAAATGTGTTCTCACTTAAAGCAGTCTGACGTAACTCCAGAATTCCTCTTTTCAGCCATATGTACCTCTCGTTCCACTCTTTCCATTTGTCAGGGTGCTGCTCCAATTTCAGGTGTGTGATCTTTATTTGCTCTGTAACCTCCTCTACAGCCTTTCTTGTGGAGTCAAGTATTCGATACGCCGGGTCATTGTCGGGCAGCTTATGACACAGATCCTCCATGTTCCTAATCCTCTTCTCACATAAAGTCAGAGGTTTCCGTTCTTTGAAGAAAGCCTGGAGATGGTGAATTAAAAAAAAAAAAAAGCTGAAATATTTCACTGTCCATTTAATATGTTCTAATTATCCACCAAAACTTGAGACTTACTCTGTGCTCTTTGATCACTCTCTCACTGGTGCAGGTGCCTGACAGGGCTTGCAGTTCTCTGTCCAGCTCTGCTCTACAGTCTTGGAGGATCACAGCCACTCGATTTCGCTCCACTTCCACTTTCAAGCGTAGCAGGTGAGATGGCACCTCACCCTGCAGATCCTGCATAAAATTTAGAGAAAATAAAAAGCTCTGGAAACATCAAAGAATCAGTGAGAGTAAACACGTACGCAGACAATTTCATTATTTTATCTAGTACACTGGAAACTGACACATGGGAGCTCCATCAAAGCCGATGGACTGGTTAAGTTAACACTGCCCCTCCAGATGAATGCAGTAATTAGTGAGATTGTTAAAGCACGGTGACGCCTGACCTTCCAGTTTTTGTGCAGCCTACGGACAGTTTCTTGGAGCCCCTGTTGCTCTTCTTGAGGTAAGATGTCAGTCAGTTCATCACATGCTTTCAAGAACACGCTCAGCACCCGCTGGTCTAGCTGGCCAAAAAAATCCTGGGTCACAGAAAAGACAGAACTAAAATCAGACGAAACAGATTAAAACAACACAAAGATAGTGACATACATTTGCAATTCACCTTCAACTAGAATATTTATGAAGTAATGACATTGCTTCAAGCTGTAGGTTGTGTTGATAACAGCAGGAGGTTACAGTTTTGATCTTACAGTGTGTTTCTTAAGTAAACCTTCTGCATCTCCGGTCTCTCTCAAGCAGTCATGTGCTTTCTTCAGTACTTTCTCCAGCTCATGTCGTGAGTCCTCAAACCTCCTCCTCAGGCTGTTGTTGGCCTCTTCTTGCCTCCTCCACTCTCCAACCTCTTTCAGTAACGTCTGCAGAGATGGGGGGGTAGGTAGGTGTGTTTGGATTGGGTCTCGTTGGTAATACAGTGTAATCATATCATTTGGCTTGATTTGTTTTACCACAAGCAAGTCAGTAATGAGATATGTAGTGAATAAGTCTAATTAGCAGTTACCTCTTGGGTAATTTTATTTGATTTTTTTCCCATTCAGCATTATCAGACTTATGTGTGGCATTCTGGTATGTGTATAGGCACATCTGAAGGTCATTCTAACCTGTGCTGATCCTTGTATTTCCGCAACTCTCTTTTGCAGCAAGGACAGGTCAAAATTTTGCAGACTCTTACTGTTGCTGACAGCTCTCTGCAGGGTGTGGTGGTTTCTCTCAATCACTGACAGACATCTCTTGCAACTTTGCTGCTGGTTTAGCAAATCCTGAGACAGTTGGGGAAGCATTAACATGTTATCATCAACCAACAAATCCCTTCCTATGAGAATTTTCTTTCCAAAAACACATGAAGACAACCAAGACAAAAATGCAGATTTCAACAGTTTACTGCTTTTTTCCTAATTTGATGCCTATTTCCCAAACTAAGTGGCTGCAGAAACAGTGAAAAGGTCACTACAGAGACAGTTTTTGACTAGTCGCTTCTAGATTACTGTGACTTCAGCAGCACAATGTGGCTGCATACATATGTTGTTGTTGAAAGGCAGTGATTTTTCCATTTCTGTCCTCAGGACCTGCTACCCTGTATGTTTTAATTGTTTAGTTGTTAACATGCACCAACACGCCTAATTTAAAAGAGTAGGTAATTTTTGTTCAACCGCAGTGCCTGAAGACAACAAATACATGCATTTCCATATGAGGAGGCTTTTCATCATCAGTGGATGCTCCATTGAACTGAAAAGGTTTATATACATTACTGCAAGTTCATCCCTGCAGGAGTCAGATCTGCACAGGAGAAACCACAGCTAGCAGAAGTCTTACCACCACCTTCATCTGGATGCTGGCCAACTGCTGTTTCATAGGCTCAACAGCATTGTAGGAGCAAGGTAAAATAAAATAACAAACAAAAAATAAATAAATAAATGAATGAATAAAAGACAGGCCGAGTTGTCTTGAGGCCCAAGGCTGCAAATTTCTATTATAAGTTCATACGAGCACCTCACTTTTACACGATAGCAAACTAATGAAAACAGTTTGTGTAAACATTTTCCAGTACTCAATAAACTGGAACTTTAATACAATAAGTGTCTGTCAATGGATGAAGAAGAAGTGTGATTTACATGAAGATGACTGGAGAAAATGTCTTAACTGGAGAGACGATGAGATTTATGAATATAGGTCTGTAAGAGCAGATGCCAAAAGCAATTAGAATAGCTTGATTGCAGCGTAATATTTGCATTATGTTTTATTTCATTCTCTTAATCCCCACTTGGGGCAGCATGGTGGCTTGGTGGTCAGCACTGTTGCCTCACAGCAAGAAGGTTCCTGGTTCCAGCCTCCACAGGGGCCTTTCTGTGTGGAGTTTGCATGTTCTCCCCATGCTTGCGTGGGTTCTCACCGGGTACTCCGGCTTCCTCCCACAGTCCAAAGACTTGCTCGTTAGGTTGATTGGTGTTCATAAATTGTCCCTAGGTGTGAGTGGTTGTATGTTTCCGTGTGGCCCTGTGATGGACTAGTGACCTGTCCACGGATTATTCCTGCCTTTTGCCCAAAGTGAGCTGGGATAGGCTCCAGCAGACCCCCATGACCCTGAACCGGAAATAGCGGGTATAGATGATGGATGGATGGTTATGCCATTTCCTACATTTGATGATTTGAACTGTGATGAAGCCAAGACATGCCCGGCCGAGTGCATGGTAAACGTGGCTGCAGGAATCTGAGGAAGGTGGACCACTGATGTCTCCATCTGTCCACATGGGACGATTCCTCCTATTGTGTCAGTTCCCGAAGACATAATGCACCCACTTTGCAGAGCCAACGGCTACCACCTAAAATATGCCTTCAGTGTTAACCCAAAAGCAGATGAAAGAATCCAAAGGAAATTTCTTAATCTAACCATAGCAGCTCCATCATCTTCGGGACAACTAATGATCACAGCGGGGTTGTAGGATTCAAGTTTTACCTTCATGATTATAAATATATTCAGTTAAAATTAATGCAGCATTGTTGTTTAAAAATTGAAGAGTTAAAAAGTACTTTTTTTCCCTCATCACTGAATGAATATATAATGAAGATAATTTGAGAGTTAAAAGCCTTGCAAGTCTCTTTGCTTTAGCAACCACACAAATATGAGGTGATCAAAAAGCTCAACCGGGACAAAGCTGAAGTTTTAATTATCGGTCCTGAAAACTTTTAAACCTTCTCAGTGTGTGAGTAACCTGGGTGTTCTTTTTGACACTGAGCTGTATTTTATCCCACACATTAAACATGTAGCAAAAACAGGTTTTTATCATCTTCCAAAAATCCCCAGAGTCCGCCCATTTCTCTCTTTTGCCAAAACGTAGGTGATGATGCATGCTTTTATCTCCTGTAGTAACGCTGTGCTCTCTGGTCTTCCTAAAAACAGTATTTCAAGTTTTATTTCAGACTTCAGCTGCACCTGTTCTGATGTGGACCAGATGGTGGACCACATTACACCAATTTTAAAATCACTGCATTGGCTCCCCGTGTGTTTCAGGATTGATGTTAAGGTTCTTTTGTTAGTTTATAAATGTCTCAACGGTCTTGGGCCTTCTTATTTATCTGACCTACTTTTAAAGTATAAGCCCTCGCAGGCCCTGAGGTCCTCATGTACCGGCCTTTTGATCGTTCCTAAAGTCAGAACTAAAACCTACAGCGAGGCCTCCTTTCATCATTACAGACCCTGACTTTTGAACAGCCTGCCTGAGGACTTCAGGGCTGCAGAGACTGTTAATGCTTTTAAAAATACATTCAAGACCTTCCTTTTTAACTTGGTTTATAACTACATCTCATTTATGTTTAGTTTATTTAATTTACATCAATTTAACTTGCATTTATTTATTCTATTTCTTCAATTGTTTATTTTAACTTAATGTATTTGAATCATCATTCATTAATGTATTTATTTATTTTTTAATTGACAATAGGTGTTTTTCATAGTTTGCGACAATGTGCGATATATCTATTTTTTTTATGCTCGTCCTTTATGACAAGTCGCGATATATGTAGCATTTTATACCGCGTGTTCCTTGCAACGATGCGTGATGTGTTTTTTTGTGCGCATTCTTTGTAATGATGCACATAAAAAACATCTGACCTGCCACACACAACGCGGTTTGTAAAGGGCAAATTTGGCTCTTTTGGCCTGCTGTAATCTAGCATTTGTTTGGCATGTCAGTCAAGCACATCCTCCAAAAGATAAGTCACCAAACATTGCAAAGCAAATATGAAAAAAAATAAAAATCAGTGTTTCTCTCAATATCTCATATAGGTAAAACAAGACAAACAAGCTCCTATCACAACATTGATTTTATGAACTAAGATAACATCTGTAATGATGCTGGTCTTGTTTTTTTCTGGCTGTAACCGAAACAAAAACAAAAGAATAATTTCTTCTGTCTCGCTTCTTACAGTATTTTTACTCTGTCTCTGCATTCTGCCCCCAACTGGACACCTTCAGTATTACACGCTCTGCTCACATAGTACGGAAGCAAGATGTTCACAACACAGCTGACTGACTATGCAACCTGACGCAAATGCATAGTCAAACTCCAAGTATATCCCAGGCCTAAGGAGGAGGTCGTCTTTGTTAAAATTCCGGCTCATAAAATTTTATCCCGGAATCCCCGCTAATGGAAACACAGCTTCTGATTCTTTCTGAACCTTGAAGTAGTTTTAGTGCTGAAGCTTAACTTGAAAACTGTGTTACCCAAGAAAACTGTATGTTTGACCCGTACAAATAACTTTAATAGTGAAGTATGATTTATGCCTCTGCTTCACTATAACAAGACTATACCACTTATATTATATTCTTATATCACTATAAGAAAAGGGTAACACAGAGCTCCTAGTATATGAATTAGACGCCCCAGTATCCCTCAAAATTCTTACCGGCACAGCAGCAGCACTCCCTGCTAGGTACACGTGGCCACCAGAAACAAAAGCTGAAAAATCCATCAGGTCCACATCGCACCTCTGTCCCACCTCCACCTGTTCAGAGGAGGAGACAAAACCAACATGTTTCTCAGAGGCAGCAAAAGGCACCCCGTTTAGGACACTCACGCTTCCAGTGACCCCTGGCCCTACAATAGTGGCATATGTCAGTTGAGTCGAAAGGTACATGACCACCTGCAACCTGTTCTGATCCACTATTACGTGGGTCAGAACCAGCACTGTCCTCCCCCTTCACACGACCTGCCACACCAAACTGACCGCCTCCCCTGTAACCAAACTCACGACGAGTGTCGTACTCACGAGCACCTTTGTGTGTAAGCACATACTCATCATCCAGTTTAGCAGCTGTCTTCACATTATGCTCACTAATATATACAGCAGTGTGACGAGGAACAAAGTTTTTAAACTGCTCCAAAACAACCAGGTTACAGAGGTCAACAAAGGTACTCATTTTTAAGGAAGCACATTACCTACCAAAATGGATCCCCAGCTCACTGGCGAAATCAACATGGGTTTGTTTCCCAGCCTTCTACCAGGTCCGAAACCTCTGTTGGTAAGCCTCCGGTACTAACTCATAAGCAGCTAAAACGGCTTTCTTCACGATAGCATAAACTTTACTCTCATCCACCGTGAGAGCAGAGTACGCTTCTTGAGCCTTACCTGTTAACCCACACAGTAACATCAGTGTTCAGTCGGAGTCAGACCAACCTCTACCGTTGGCAATACGCTCAAAAAGTGAAAAAAAACGTGTCTGGATCCCATTCAGAAAAGTGAGGAACTATACGCAGGTTGTTAGCAACATCACATACACTAGAAGCAGTTCTACCGGAAGCATCTGGAGAGGTGCGTCCTGCACCAGTTAAACTCAACCTACGTTCTTCGAGCTCCAATTTTTTTTCACCTCCAGCCTCTTCTGTTCTATCCCGGCCTGCAGCAAAAACAACTCCCGTTGCTGCTCAAAAGTAAAAGTAACACCAGGGACGTCGGTTACCAACACCAGACTGGCAGCCTGCGCTCTACCGAGTGGAAGAACCCCAGAGTCAATCAAATTAGCCTTAATAATAGCCTTAAGGCTCTCCTCAGACAGTTTTTAACAACTTGTCATGTGTGCTGCACTCCAACCCGTCCTCCGACGGATCTCTTAAAAAATCCTCAACATAAGCCATAACACAATTATCCACACAACAAAACCTCAAATTCCATCTTACCTGTAGCGCCCTGAACTCGCATAGGCCCCACACACCCACAACGTCACGGTAGCCCGTCCCTCTAACTACCTAACTGAGAACTACCTAAGCTCCCCCCTAGTACATATATATACACATAGAAATCCCAAAGAGAATCTAAACATTTCACCAACTATTTAACAGATAAACATTTTAAATTAAAGTTTACCAGAAAAGTCATGATTGTGGAAATGTTTGATGCCAGAGTCTTGTCTGACAGAAATGTCACATCCCATATAAAAATATTCATTTCAATCACAAAGATTCCATCAATCCATTTTCTATACCCGCTATTTCCTGTTCAGGGTCACAGGGGTCTGCTGGAGTCTATCCCAGCTCACTACGGCTGAAAGGCAGGGGCTTTCTCAGTTGCCAGTCCTGTTCTATGGAACAGATTACTGTTACAAATAAGAACTGCTAAAACGCTTGTAAGTTCAAGTCTATGCTCAATACTCATCTTTTCTCACTGGCCTTCAGTTTGAGCTGAATGATGACGTCTTTCTAATTATTGTATTTACTCGGTTATGTATTATCTACATACTTTTAATGTTGTTTAATGGTTGCCTGGAAAGCTCTTTAGTCAACACTGGATGTTTTTAAATGTGCTATAGAAATAAAATTTGACTTGACTTGACACGACACGACACATTTTATGGATGGACAATTAATCAAAACCCACATTCAAAACCCATAATCAATGTAATCTTGCTGATTTCAGTTACTCTTTTTCTTCAACTTCTTCTTTGAAATATTCATGTAAAGACCATATATAAATAAATTTTGCTTCCTTTCACTTGTTTAAAAATTTTATAGACCATATTGTGTGTGTGTGTGTGTGTGTGTGTGTGTGTGTGTGAGAGAGATCTCAGAAAAGAACCTTCTGTGGGAGATTAAAGCTTTCATACAATTACCGCTATCTAAAGACATTCCACATGGACTCTTATCTTCTATATCGTCACCATCACAGCAGCTAAGCTCCTCTTGCCAATAACACACAACATGTGCGTTGAAAAGAAAAAGTAAAAAGTGTTTGACTCAGAACACGAGAATGGAGTTCAGGATGCCGTCCACCTGCAGAGGTTCTGTCATCCACGGGATCTTTCTATTTCCCTTCCAGCCCAGGAACCTGCACTGTTGCCAGAACCTCAGAAACTGTTCTGTCTCTAACTTGTTTTGACCTTTTGCAAATCGGGTTTCCAATGCTTTAATGGACAGTCAGACAATGAAATAAACTTTATTTTTCGCCTGCTCCTTATTTGGGGTCACCACAGCAGTATGATCCACATGATCAGTTTCCGTACAAGTTTTACTTCCAGACGCAGCCTGGACCTGCAGCATGTTTGTGAGCGCTTGTGTCAGAAAATGAAATGCTGGGTCTCATTTTAGGGTGTTAAACGTATAAGAGTACATGGATGTGCACGCTCCTGCTCAGCTAGATGTCTTAATATGTCTTTCACAAGCGTGGCCATAATTTCTTATTTTTAAGAACACGTGAGATGCCCTGTTTTTCGGTCGTATGCTCTAGTCAAACCACTGCTGCGACTGATGCGGCACAGGCCTGCCACCTGAGGGTTTACTGAGGTTTGCCCAAAACACAAAAATACAAAAGGGAGCGTTTGTATTTAACTGTGTCTCTGTGGTATATCGACCAAACCACAGATATTTTTATTAAGACCTCAGGAAAATGTGTCCAGTTGGATATTGTCATTGTAAAGATGGTGCAGTAATGGGCACTGTACTTATACAGCAAGAAGGCTCTTGCACACTTTAACTGCATAATTTTATGTAATTAGCGTTCATTAAATGTCATCCACTGGAGGACATTTCTACTGTCTCACACAGAAGTGCAAAAGAAGGTGTTGGTCTGCAGAATGCAAGGAAATACCCAAAACAGATGCAATTCAATGTGTTTTCTTTAAAATATGATGGAAAGGGCAGATCAGGCTTTTTGATAACTGTTTGAGTTGATATCATAACCATCTGAATTCAAAATTGCTTCAGTTTTTTTTTTTTTTGGTTTGTTTTTTTTTAGTTCTGAGGTGGGACAATATAAGGAGGCCTGGCAAGACAAACATTTTTATGTTTGTTTGGTTGTTGCCTCGTCCACAGTCAAATTCAGGTTTGCTGAAATATAGTCAGGGTCATCTGGGAGCATCCAGAGGCCACATGGAGGGAAAAATGGAGTCCAGACAAACCTGCTTCTTTACAAACATTCCCATGTCTGCAGTGATTGATAACTGATGACACACTGGCAACGAATATGGTTATTATCTGCGACGGCGGTGTCAGATATTACCAATTGTTCCTTTCATGCCCCCCTTATGGTACTTAAGGGTTCCAGAGCTGTTTCATGAGTTTGTCCAGCCGTATCAACTGGAGATGTGGGATTTGCGACTGAGTCACCGCGACTACTGAGACAAACGTGCTCGTATGTTTGCTTGAAGAGATATCTTTTTAAGACAGATATCCCATAGAGACATTCTTCAACCGCTTATAAATGGCTTCCATTTTCATTTTAATACCTGTTTGTTGATGTTAAATTATATATAAAAAAAAACTGTCTCTTGAGAAACAACACAGACTGCTGTGATAAATATAGTTTATACACGTATACAGGATACAAGTACAACAGTGTATACTGTAGATGACGTGCGTGCCTTACATACAGTTATTTCCCAAATAAACGGTGTTGTTTAATGTTTAGACAGTTTGTTGGTTTCATGTTTATGTATTGAGAGCACATTTATCCATGCTAGGAAACTAATCCCAGCCTCGAACCTTGCACAAAAATATTTACCTTCATATCACCCAGCTGATCTCTCATCTTTAGCAGAAAACTATTCAGTCTATGTCATGCATATCAGCAGAGAGACATATCAGCGGGACACAGGGTTAATGCATCGGTTGCTATATGGATTAAATCTCTTTGCCTCTGAAATGGAGTGCAACATCCCGCTGATCAGAATAAATTACCCTCTCGGGCTATGGTGTACTACTGAGTTTATTTTGAGCATTCACAAAAAAAAAAGGTGGCCTTATAATGACAGAGCTGATGTTTTGACTAAAGCTGTTGTGCAACTGAACAAGACAGCTGTGAGATTCTAATGAAAGTGAAGACTTTTGTTTATTCCACTCCATTTTCTTTTCTTTTCCTTTTTTTTTTTTTTTTTAGGTTAGTTTATGAAAAAAAACAACAACTCTTCGTCTTGGTTTCATGGGGCTCTATAGAAGTCAGTAACACAAGGGAATAATTGCTCGGCTGCTATCCAGACTTTCAGACTGGAGTGACTGGTGACTGACAGATCTGGGTTTCTCAAGTCCATTTCTTCTTCTTTTGTATTTAGTTTTTTTATTAAAGCAGAAATCCAGAAACTCCTACAATGTGGACAATATTGATAAGTTAAAATTAAAACAACCCAAAACCCAAACTGGCTAATACTTGTAATATGTTCAAAAATTATTTTAGAGGATGGATAGTATTCTATTTATTAAAATAAATTGCTGATTTTCGTGTGTCATATGTTATTGTACTATCAATAACAGAGGATGGAGATATACCTTCTGCTGGGTTTAACTCTAACTTTAACTAAATAAATAAATATCCAGACGTTACCATCAATACCTGCTGCTTCTTGAGCATTTATGAGACCTAGAATTATACGTGTTTAATAGTTGTGATTATTAAGATACAATAACTCACAACCTGATGTGAACTGCAATGCAGGATGATTAAAAAAGAAAGCTCTCTTGTCTGTGTCAGTAACATCACCACATCTTAAATGTTTATGGCGACTGAGCATGCTCAGAACATCATTGAGGAAGTGTATAGAGGACTGAAACTGACAAGCTCCACAACCCTTTTTTATTTAAATTAGAGAATGCTGGTTTAAAAAAACCCAACAAATTACTGTAAGGTAAGGTATGCGACTCCACGTGAACCACACCACAGGAAGGAGGCAGAGATAGCTGTAAGTGTCTTGTTAACCTTTAATTCAGAAAAAATTTCTGGTTTAATTTTCATCTGCAATTATTTCACTTTGTGATTTCACTTCATTTCATTCATTTATGTGTTTCTAATTCTGTTAATTATACACTTAAATGTTTGTCCATACTTTTGTTCTTTGGATTTCCCAGCTGTATGTTTCTCTGTTAGTTTAACTTCACAATGTATTTTTTGATTGTTTTTTTTGTGTGTTTTTTTCATTGTGAATTTGGCTTGTTTGTTCCTAATGTATTCATTCCAATCCTATATTTTCTTTTGTGTCCCCGTTGAGTGTGTTTATTTCTGTGTTTGGAGTTCTGCGCCCTGATGATCAGCCGATAGGTGAGAAGCTGCCCCATGACGCACTTTGAAAAACAGCAGAAGCTCGAACAGGAGACACAGAAATAAACGCGCTTTGGGAAATAAATAGAGGCAGAAGAGGCAAAGAAGAAATAATGCAAATATAAGAACATCTATGAATAAAAAAAGGATATAAGAAAAAGATACTTATATGGCAGATTTAATAAATCACGTTGTCAGTAAAGGAAATTGAAAATCAAATACCAAAAGAAATAAAATAGAATTATTTACTCAGACTTAACTGAATAAGCATTGCAGAGCAGAAGTATGAATATGTAATTGTATCCTATTTTATACATTCATTACTGCCTAGCTTGTTTGTTTTCTTTAATTTGCCTTCATTTTGCATTCATTTTTAATTTCATCAGATTGCATCCTCTGTGCAAAAAGAGCTGGCTTCAGCCTTTTAAATTTCAATGTTAAAATATCGACATGACTAAATTCATGAATAATTGCATTGACTGGACAGATGGGAGGTCCTCAGCAATGTGATGGCTGTGCTGGAGAGACTATAATCCATCGACAGCGCTGCCTTCCCCCCACGTACTCCACTCATACACGTATAACCTCATTAAAGCTGAATTAATTAAGGAGTTATGCTGACAGAATATACCTGCCATTCTACTCTCAGAATCCTGTCCAAGATGTACCGCGAACACTTAACCGTGACCGTACATAATCACCATAACATCCTTGGAGGTTTATTTCTTTTCTCCATTTTTTTTTTTGAAATTTTATTTATCTTTACCTTCCATTGACCAATTAAGCAAACTAATGTAAGATGCCCCAGGTTTTTTTCAAAAATGAAAATGAAGACATAACATGCTATAATGAATTCATATGAGTTAGTGGAACCATAAGGATAGAAATTTAAGGTGCACGGCTGAAATGTTTCACCTCATTGCTGACACTTCATGTCCTTGTGGGAAGCTAGATATACTATATCACATAAAAGAAGTGAATTAACAACCTGGCTCTTTTAAGAACAGATCGTTTTTCTTTTTCCTCTTTTTTCTCATGGTATGTTAATTATTTTTCTTCACCGAAGGGACGATAGATGAATGGCATGAGAGCGTGTCGACTGCGTGACTCTCACGTGTGCGGCATTCATGTGCTAGTTGGAAGCGCTGCTAATATGACATAATTCCTTTATAGACCCAATCTGTAAAAATACCTTACACACCACCCCACCCTTAGGAATGTTTTTTTTTTTCTTTTTTTTTCTATAGACTTGGACTTGGATCAAGAAACTGGCCAGTGGAGAAATTGAATTTTACTCTGTAAGAGGTCTTAAAATAGTCAGGTTGTTCAACTGTGACCATAGCAGATCATAAAATTTAAAAACATTAATTTCATGCAATCCAGACATACAGTGTCTGTATACCATTATATAGTATATATAAGTATATGTATACCATTACAGTCACTTAATTAAGGTTAAAGTTGCTTATCAGGACATATCAAGTCATATTTGAACTGAATTGAGTCAAATAATCTTCTTTAGAGAGCACTAATCCCCTTACACGAAAACAAGACATGCAGTCCTACATTTTTGTAGTATATCAACATAAAACTGTTCCTCCTAGTTAGAAAGTGCAGCTTTTGCTGTGCACACTGTATCAGTGAGACGCGCTGTAATGCATGCTAAATACTGCAATGCATAATACATATGTTGTAAAAAATAGAGCAAGCAAATACAAATTTGAAAGAGCGCATATCTGGGGTGGGTGTTAATTACAGTCATCATGTCTACAACACATGGATTAATGATATCTTTACTGAAGGTAATTGAGCCTATTTTGGCCCGAACATGTGATGAGCACAATGGCTTCGATTCTCCTCCGAGAGGAGCCACCAACTGAGTATCTGGTGTCCAGAGCGCTGAGCAGACCTGTCTGACACAGGCATCAATGAGGTCAGTCCTCGGAGGCAAAGCACAGGCAATAATTAATCTTCTCTGACATCCTCATCTTCATGGTCACCTAGCAACCGTCCACCTGCATTAAGGACGCCACAACAGACGCCTGTCACCGGCGGTCCTGAGAGGGAAGCTCGCTGGTTACGATGCAAATGTTGAAACTGACTCTATCAACCCCCTCTGCATGTGGAACAGCAGCTGTCTTTTTTTTTTTTAGTCTGAATCTGAAGAAAATTTAAAATTATACAGATTAGAGCACGCAAAAGTCTTTCCTCAATTTATGTTTGAGTCTTGTCTTTAATTGCATGCATTATAATAGTTACAGATTTAACCTTGCATCTTAGGTGAGGGCAAAAGAAAAAAAAAACTATCATAATTTTTTTGACTATTGTTCTCTTGTGCACCACACCGTTCACTCAGTTGTGTTTAAAGTAACAGCACTCTGTTTAAAGAAATGCGAGTAAAGCTCAAAACCTCGATAACAGGTTTCAATTCAAAACACGCAAATGCATTAGAAACACTGCACACTCTATTCCAAATCAAAACATGAAGAAAAATGCTCAGATTTGTAACTGTTTACCATTTATTCTACAGAAAGTGAAGAAAAGAGAATATTAGGCTGTTGAAAAATAAATAAAAAATAAGTAAAATACCAGTTGATTGATTCTGTGAAAGAAACAGGTTACTCTCTTTAAGGATGAACGTAGCAAATGTCATACATGCTGGTTATAGTACATTTATCTCTGAGAAATAAAGTAAAATGGGTAGTTCCAGTCCCATTGATGAAAAAAACAATATCTGCTGAAAAGGTTACAATTTACCAAATAACAGGTTGGTCTACAGACAAATGGAGCAACATTTTGTAGGCTGATGAAAAGATTGCTTTTTTTGGGTCTACGGAGCACAGGCAGTTCATCGGACAACCCCTGAATTCAAACCACAGTACACTGAAGACAGTGAAGCATGGTGGAGCAAGCATCATGATGTGGGGATGTTTCTCATATGGTGTTCGGTCTGCTTATCACATACCAGGGACCATGGATCAGTTTGGATGCATCAAAATGCTTAAACAGGTCATGATACGAGAAAAATGAGAAAATGTCCTTGAAATGAGTGTGGACTCCATGTACACAGATGTGAAGCAGTTCTCAGAAACAGATACTTATCTCTATTTAAGAGCTTGTGCAGAAAAATGCAGACGCTGCTATTTTTTAACAGCCTAATATTCTAATATTATATTCACTTTCTGTAAAATAAATAGCAAACAGTAACGAATTCTTTTTCATGGTTGACTTGGAACAGACTGCAATGTTTCCAATCCTTTTGCATGTTTGGAAATAAAAGCTTTTCTAAGGATTGTTATTATTTGCTCTGCTATTATTTTTGAAATAAACTGTATTAATCTGCCTTTCTCTCTCTCTCTCTGTACACATATATGAACATATATATTTATGTACAGCATATTTGTAGCAGAGGAAGAAACTCACAGCCATTTGTTTGCTGTATTGACACTTTCAGTCTTGTACAAATCCATCTTGTGGAATGAAAATTAAAGCAAAGGCAGGATTCAGATAAGTTTCATTAAATGCTGATGGATTGCATTAGCTCCACCAATCACCTAATTAGATAAACAAGTCAAGCAATGCTATTCTTTTTTTTAAGGTTTCTCAGTACAAAACACAGGAAGTGTGACCACTCAGCTGCTCTCATGAATATGCTGATGGTGAGACGTCTGTTTGCTTGACAGCATAGTCTTACTCGTCTTTTTTGTGTCAATGAAATGGAAATATTGCACTTTTTGATTCACAGTTGGAGACAGTCCCTCTCGTTGACACACACCCAGGTTCACACGTGCGCAGATCCAAGCCACACAGCAGCCATCTGCAGTGGGAAAGATGCTAAACCACCCATCGATCAACAACTGGAAATTGCAAATGGCAGTGTGTTCAGGTAAAAGACTGCGACAGTGAGTTCTTGAAGGTGTTTACTCCTGGAAAATTGGGGAATAACAGGCTGTCATACGGTGACACATCATCCTTTGTTAAAGAAATTACTTTGCTCTTCCCCTAGCTCTCTGATGCTCGGCCTCATGGACAAATTGTCCATTTGGTGAGTGCAGTCTAAATGGAACTGCGTCTCTGGCATGTCGCTCTGCTGCAGCACAAAAAGAAACCAGGGCAGATAGGAATCCAATTATCCAAGGCAAATAATGGATGTCTCATTTAAGATGTGCGGCTGTTGCAACGGTAATGGCAGTGCCACAATTTTCCTGAAGCCAGTCTCTATCAAGTGCATCATCTTCTGTTGAACACCAACTCATATACAGCCATATACGACAACCTGTCAGGCTGCACAGATCATCATGAATCTTCTGAAGGCACGCAAAACAAGGTTTCATGGATGAATTATTTACTCACATGTAGCGTAGGTGTGGGTTCTGAGCAAACGCACGAGGCTGGATCACCCTCAGGTTGCAATTCATGATGGTTCTGAAATAAAGAAATAAAGAGTACAGATGACACTGTTTAGAAACCCATAAAAAGAAACATGTCAAATGCAGCCACGTCCAACTGTATGATGATCATGTTTGTTTGTTTTCCTCCCCCACACCCTTTTTCTTGTGCATTTAATTATGCTTGCATTTCATCTTGAATTTCTCTCATTTCCATCTGTTTTAAGGAACTTCAGAAGATTTTTTTTTCTGTTGTTAGCATTTTCCAAATTAAAATAATTCTTTGAGCGACAGGATTCAATGGTTTCATCCATTTAAAGATATCAGTTTCACCCTCTTGTCTACTGGAGCGTTGCACTGCAGCAGTCCTTTGTCTAGTCTGGTTTCTAACTCCAAACATCCCTCTGAAACACCATTTAAAGAAGGATTTTTGAACCTGTCAAGCGAGTGAAACCTCTTGTTCAAGGAGCAAGGGTTTCCTCATTCTGCTAACTTGCATGGAGCGAAATGTGAAATTAAACTAATCCTCATTTTACCGGCGACTCAGTGGAATCCCCTTAAGGACTCCTGGAATTCCCAGTGCCCCAGTATGGGATCCATTGCTCCGGGCTACAATTGTAATGACTTCTAATCTTGTAATCACAGATGTCTCTTTCTAAAAGAAGTTGCTGACATCATCAGTGAGCGCCTCATCATCCACTGAGCTGATTACACCCTGCTGCTGGTGCCAATTACCTTCGAAAAATCGGATCATGGGTTTGTACTGTCTGAGCAAGATTTGCTGTCACACAAAAGTTTCAAAGGTCCTTGAGGGTTTTTTTTTTTCTTTCCCAAAGGTCCTTGAGGACTCCATACAATAAGTTCCACAGAGGAAATTAACTTCAATTGTTTCACATTATTTCTCTCTCTTGGGATTACTGCAACAATGACTGTGGAGCTTTGTTGTCTCCTCCCTGCAGACAAAGCGATTGTTGCACTTATCCTAACTATAATCATCACATAAACATGGATAAATTTCAGTTTGGAAACATTCAGTGTGAGGAGTTCGGGTGGTACAATTAGCACTACTAAAGGAGCAGTAAAAGTGCAGTGAATGATGAACGCGTTCCTCCCTCTTTAAACGCTGGAAGCGCTCAAAACAGAGCATCTTTAGCATTCTTGCCTAATGTGTAATTTTATTCTTGTGTGTACAGTTTTATACGATGTGTTTTACCTCTGTGTGGCCACATGATGGACAGGTGGCCTGCTAGCAGATGGTTAGTGAAATTAACTTAAGGGTTTAGTGGTACTTGCTATCCAAAAAAAACCCCAAAACACAACACCTTCTGCTTTTTCATACCCTGTGCATGTATATCAGGAATGCACTGCACACAATAACACGTTTCACTGAATTCCAAATATTGCAAATACTGAGCAGTATATTTCATGTACTTAAATTTCAATGTGTTGCCCTTTCAGCTCATCACATGCTGACGCTCGTTCATGTTCATGCGTCGGTGTTTCAAGGGCTTGTTTTAACCCTAACCTCTGACCCTACGCCAAGTTACTAAGAGAACAGTCACAGTTACCGTAGAAACATGGAAAGTGAAGCTTTCTGCTATAAACTACTTTGCTATCGCTTTTATGATGTAGTAGAAGAGTCAAAATGAAGAATCAATGAATCAATGAATCAATGAATGAATGAATGAATGAATGAACAGAAGGAAGTGGTGACAGGAATCCCAAGGTCTATCTTGGACAAATGCTTGAGATTCTGATGTCCATCTTCCATGTCCTCTCCAACCACCTTCACACCATGTTACTCTTTGGAAAGTGAACGTTGCAGACTGTGTTTCCTGTCAGCTGTTGCTACTGGTGCAGCAGGTGTGTCAGTTACAGCTGTAGAAGGACAACTGGTAAGAATATAAGCAGCTCCTGTGGGTCAAATATAAGAGAAAACTCAAGAACTAACACTAACAGAAGATGCTTTAGAGCTTATGTGATGGTAACATGGAGCCATCTGATGTCGTTTCAGCTCTGATGTGTGATCAACACATGATTCATTAAAATAAAACTTGGTTTTAAATTATTTAAATGTATCAGTAGTTTTAAAAGATTTTCAGATTCATGTAACAATAGATTTTCTGGTCATGATCATCGTGGAGGAACAGTTCCTCTTACTAAATTAAAAACAAATATTTAAATAAAGTTATCATGTTTTTGTTGTTCCTATGTTTTTTTCAAAGGGAAGTTTAAAAAAAATTATATTGAAAGTTTGGGAAAAACTCCAAATTTTTTCTTAATTTCCTAGAATTGCTCAAGAGTGATTATTGACTGATTCTCAGCTCAAATAAAGGATCTTGCACAACCGCGCTGAGCATGATGTTCTTTTGTTAGGTTAGCAAAACCAACACCTTTAGGAGGTATGAAATCATGCAAATCATCCCTGTACGCATTAATAAAAATAAATTCAAGAACTGAATGTTATTTAGTTCAGACTTATTCATCACAGTTGAGTTGAGCAGACGGGGGTCTTTCACTGAGACCTGTCACGTGAACTTACTTTGCTTTTAGGGGAATAAGAAATCTGAGGAATTGCTCTCTTAGCAGCTCTACATCATTTTGGGAGAATAAGTTAAATTAAGTTAATTTAATTGCTCTTTGACAAGAGAAATTATTCTTCAATTAAAGTCTGCCAAATCGTACAGTTAGGTAATTCAGAGTCAATGAAGTTGTGACCGTTTATTAAAGTAATTGTGTAGTTTGCAGCAGTTCACAACCCCATATAAGGCAGTCCTCCTCACACAGGTGATGTGAGGTAGACTAGAAACTCTGCCAGAAGCAACATCCAGGTAAGAATTAATGGACACCCTTGGCAGCTGCAGTCTATAACATATTTCATGTCCCAGTCTTTAATTGTAACAATGGTGAAGATGAGGTCATATGCTAAATGAGTGGTTGGTAGATATGCTAGAGCAACTCTTTCCTCCCTGATCCCT
The DNA here is from genome assembly GCA_037176975.1 of Arrhamphus sclerolepis. NCBI lineage: Eukaryota > Metazoa > Chordata > Actinopteri > Beloniformes > Hemiramphidae > Arrhamphus > Arrhamphus sclerolepis. The sequence continues at coordinate 18,759,810 of JBAMYA010000018.1, read as the reverse complement.
CCATGCAGCTTACAGCCCAACAGTGCAGCTTCGTGACAGCCTTGACTCGAGGCAGCGAGGGGACAAGGCAGAGAGGCCGTGGTAATGAGAAACAATGCTAACTTAGAGGGGGAGATATTGCACTTGGCCTCCCTGATGAGGGATAAGGGGACAAGCTAGCTCTGACTTTGGAAGGCAAAGGAGAATTGGGTTCCCTGTGCGGGGAAAAAATATTAAGTGGAAGAGAAAGTCTGGACATATTGTGTGTGTGTGTTTGTGTGTTGACGGATGTGGGCTTTGCTGCATAGAAGGGAGAGGAGCATCACATTCCTTTAAATGGTAAATATTCAGGAAGGAAGAAAAACAATGCTGCTGCAGAACACCCGTTCAGTTTCTCCCGCTGCTCATTGCATTGTTGCCAAATGAAGATAAAAGAGAGAAAGGGGATGTTTTACCAGCACGTGACCGAATTAAAAAGCTCATTTAAACTTCAGCTTGAGCAAGGACCGGGAATATACCCTCTACCCTTTACTGCACCCTTCACTTGCGTTTCATTCTGAGCAACCTGCCTAACATGTCATCTTGATCTTTAAATCCGCTCGTCGCAACTTGTGTTCTGAGCCGAATCCCTGCCGTCACGTGTGGCCGCAAACCATTGACTTCTCTGGAGCAGATAAAGGCAGAACCTGATAGAAAACAGGGATTAGCAGCAATGGCGGTCCCTCTGCCCTTTTCCAGATCTACATAGCATGAATGCAAAACAGTGAGTGTCTGTCCACCCTCCACATACACGCCAATCCCCGAGCCACCTTGTCCACCAGATAAAAGCATCAGCACTTACAGTCTCTGCAGTCCAGTGTAGAGCTCCATATCGACGTCTCGCAGAGTCTGCAATTCCGTCCAGTTCTCTATGTGTCTGTAAAACAGCAAGAAAGAGGATTGGAAATTAGACATCCCTGTTGTTTCTGACTAGAATGGGAAGCAAACCAGTTAGACGCGACAGGAGAAAAACTCTCCTTCTTTTTTTTTCTAAGTTGGAGGTTGCAAATTAACCGGCTGTGTGCTGTCAAAAGTTTTTTAGTCTACATTCATTTAAACTGCAATTACTGGAACGGCTCTGACGGAGCGCTCTCTGCTGCCCTCTGATAGATTTAATTGCCAAGAAACAGCTTCTGAGGCTTAATCTATGGAAGAGAAAAATGTAAGGGGGATAGACCACATAAACTCTGCAGATGACTTCTACTTCTGTTAACACTGTCAGTCTACTGTGGGGCAAAACTCCTTCTGTGTGGTGGGATAAGAAAAGTGGAGCTGGCGCCTTCAAATTAGCTTTCTGAAAAAGACCATTTAAAAATAAAGTGTTTGTTATGGTTTGGAGATGGACAACGAGCATCACGCATGCAGGCTTCAAGTAAGTTCGGCGAAATGAGGAACTACAGAAGAAGAATTGGCAGTTTTACTATTTTCCATTAGAAAATAGATCTTAATTGTAAAAGCTAATGCAGTCTTTTTTATGAACGTCAAATTTCTTATCAAAGGCAGAAGCCAGACAATCAGCGACACACAACCAGGAGTTGTTTTCGTGGCAGAATTAACAGTTGGTTTGACATCAGTGTGCAAAAAGACATTGTAAACATATTTAGAAACATATAAATACATCTTTGTTCGTTTGAACACACAAAGAAGCACGTGCGGCAGAAGACTGTAGGTTAATCAGATATCAGCAGGAAAATAATAGTCCTGTGCATCTGGTGGACAATGATACAACATCATCAGAGACATCTTTTATGTGAGCCCTGTGCTCTGGGGTGTACACCAGGAAGACACCGATCTGCCAAATGTCACCATCCCTGCTGGAACTTCACTGTGCATGACTTTATGGTTACCCACAGGCTTGCCAGTTTGTGCTATGAAGGCTGCCAGATGAGAGCAGTTAGCAATTAGAGAACATGAGCGACACTGTTCCTGGATATTTTTTTTTTCCACTAAATGAGTTTTACAGTTTCAATTACATCATGAACACCAGCAGCTCTGATGGTAATGTCAGCTGAGTCAAGGGAAATCAAGCTGGAATTTACCAAACACTTTGGGAAGCATCTGAAACCAGTACAAACAGAATGTGTCCAGTGCCAGTCTTTGCTTATTTTATGTAACAAGGGGGTCCCAGTCAATGTGTCCTACATTGCCTGTAATATTTTGGTGGATGTCATTACCCATGCTCCTATGATGTCACTCAGTTTACCCAGACTGATTTGCAGTCAACCAGATTCTACCTGTTGGTAGAATTCGAGGAGAAAAAGAGGAAGAAGCTCTGCAGTCAAGAGCTCTACAGATTACCCTTTTGTAAGTTCAGAGTTTACAGAGCCTGCGGGGGGATATCGAAGAAGAAAAAACAAATCAGTTTATTGTGTGCGCTAGATTTTTTTCTGCTGTGCATGAGAAAAATATGTAGTGTGCACCAAACATTGTCTCAGGAGTACCAGAAGCTATGTTGTGCGCACGGCAAACATTTCTGCTGCAGCTGAGAACTGTGTATTGGATGCACATGCGTGTTAAGGGCAAAGCGAGGCTTGACTGAATTATATTTCAACCTCTGACTTTTAGACAAGGACACTGTAGTTTTGCTTACTGACAAATTTCTGCAAGCTGCTTACAAAAAAATATTTATTTATTTCTTCCTCTGCACATATTAAAACCACACAAATGAACCGACTGCTCGTTGTCAAACACTTTTGAGTCTACATGCATTTGAACGGCTTAGACAGGTAAAGCTTCCTACTTCCTTCTTGCTAGGATATAGTGACATCTAGTGGCACAAACTGCAAAATGCATCCAACTGAATATGCCTCGCCCACCCCAACGTGTTATGATTAAAAGACAAAGAAAAAAAAACAACAACAACAGTCCCGAGTTTTGGTTTTGGTTCTGTGCTACTGGTCAGTCACCAGTCCCATTGAACAGACTTGGTATTCAGCTGCTACATTTATACTATTTCATTATGTTTACAATGCAACATCTGCCTTGAGAGTGACTGTTTGATTCAGGAAGTTATTCATACATATAAATATATATATTTAAGCTATTCATATACTTGAGCAGCCTTCCCTGGTAGCATCATGCGGGAACCCCTGTAGAATAGACTACAGATATCCAGACACCCACGTTTGTTATTTCAGTACGTGTCAGTACATGCACACATCGTCACGGCACAGCACTTCACTTTTGATCATGTTTCCTGCCTAATCACTGTTGCTCATTGTGTGGTTGGGTTTATCCTCAGTTAATTACTTGGTTAGGGGCTTGTAAATATCACGACTTGCCCTAAAATAGAAAATCTCTCATCATCAGAAATCACAAAAACACAGTGATTTATCTTTCAAATAATATTATTCGGTCACAAGATCAGGAAGTATGAGATAAATACTTTAGGGGTGCATTTAAATGTGGGTGTGTAGAACCTCATGAAACGCCTCCTCCTATCACTGGCTGGTGCGCGTATAGAAATGGATGCAATTAAAATGTATCATCTGATTAAAACACTGCTGACTGGATTTTACTCTTTCAAGAAAACCTGACATGCTGCAGTATGCGCAGTTTTCTTTTTTTTTTTAAGATCAGCCGCAGTTTGGTGTTCCCAGTGAGTCATACAGTCAATCGTACCATCACTGCCACAGTGCTAATAGATGACCACTGAGTGCAAATGAAATTAAATAGTGTGACAGCTGTAACGGCCTCAATCTGACAGAGGAAGTGGAGTCACACTGCTGCTGCTAAGATCAGTGGAGGAATGGGGGCAGCTGATTCTGAAGGCAGGAAGCTGACTCATTAATGTGACCTGCGAGCTGAAAAGGCCAATACCCCTTGAGAAGATCTGCTTGTTCACTGCTGCCCCAGAGAGACAGAGGCAGGCTCAGAGGAAGGTGAACCCATACCCTGGGCTCTCATAAACCATACACTCTTGCAAAGTAAATGCACATGAAACACATTTCTACTAGCTGCGGCGCATTTATTTTTTATGGAATAATTATTTTCATCCACATTTGCTGATGCCCCTAATTCACGGATTAATAATTCAGGTTTCAATTTGAAAGTTTAATTATTTCGTACGGGTTATTACTTATCCCAACTGTTTAAGACAAGCTATCCAGCACAGGGGGATTATTGTCAGCGTCACGTGAATGAAGGGAAATGATGATGGGAATGTGTTTTTTTCCCCATTTCTCTCTCCATGACTGGATTATTCTTCATGACGCTGATGAAAAAGCAAGAAGAAAACAAGCAAATAAGCTTACCGTGATTTCTGAACATCAGTGAACTTTTTTGTGCCTAGTGTCAGCTAAAAAAATATACAGTAACGTATGGTATAAAAGTAATCATCATAATAAGTCAAAATATGGGATGAAATTGAATAGAGGGGGGGGGGGGGGCAACATCGGCAGTTCAGCCTGATGGCTTGTGGGTAGAAAACTGTGGGTGCAGTCGGTCCTCTTTGGTCTTTCTTCAGCCCCGCAAAGAATTCCTGCAAAACTGTGAGGTGTTTCTGGGACTCAACCGGCCATCACTGCAGCATATTCTCACACTGGGATTCATGAGTGCGAACAGGACTTTTTCCATCATCGGCTGTGAAATGCTGCTGCGTTTCTGGCAGCTCTAAGTGCTTGGCCTTGTTTCTCTTCCTGAGAAGTGCTATAAAGCCATTCTCAAAGAGGCAGAGCACAATCAGAAATCATCTCCTCTTTAGTTTTCACAGACGGACCTTCCAAAGTCACCTAACCTCTCTCATTAGTTCCATGCTCACAAGAAGACGCGCTAGCTTCTTTTGTGATTTTGGTTACAAAATTTGATTGCAAATAAAATTAAATAAAAAAAAATAAAAACAACTTCAACCCAAGCTTAACAAGCTTAACACTATAAAGATTCATGAGGGAAGTTATTGGATTTAACATATCAGACGTTTGACCAAAAAAATGATAAAAGAAAGAGGAGATATAAAGGGAAACAAATGGGCAAAAGCTGAAGATTAATTAAAGAGTTGTTGGCTATAAATCTTGCCAGTGCGCACCCTGCAGCTGTCATATCAAACGTCATTACTTTTGCTGCTTGTACACCTACCAGACAGATGAATTCAATTTAAGCGTGTGAAGGGCTGTTTGAATCAAGATGTATGGAAGGTTTGTGAAATGTTTATGGAAAGTGCACGAAGCAACCAGAAAAGGAGCGCTGCTGTTAAAGCACAGTCACCCAAGGGTTTGCTTTAAGGAAAGAAATCCCCTAAAAAACTGGCTTTTGTTTGTTCGTTTGTTAGATGTCCACTAAAAGTTCTTATTTCCCTGCATGGAAACAGTTATATATATATGTGTGTGTGTGTGTACAGCATGGCTTTATGCTCCATATCATTTTGCATCATCCTTATTTATACGAAGCTGTCATCAACAAACAGCCCAGAGGAAGCTGGCAACACCTCCCTGCAGACCCAATCAAGTAGTCTGCTGAAAACCTGCGGTTGTCCGGGTCGTGCTGAATATGCATGTGGATTAGACTGCTGTGAGACGACGGATAAAAATAACAAAGATGCCGTGATGATACAGGAGCTTTCAGCCTCTGTCCTGTTATCCACACGTCCACTGGATGCACAAAACAAAATGGTCCAGAAATAAAAATCGGCACAATTGGAAAAGTAATGGAGAGGAAGCTTTTCATCCTTTCTATGCATACCAATGAGTGAGAGAGAACGTTCAAATTTCACTTGGTCAGAAATATTTGGGGGGAAAAAAAATATTTGCAAGATCAGAAATAGGCTTCCTGTCTTATCTGTCTTCAAATTATTTTCTTTATAGGAGAATTTAATGATTTTGGTTTTCTAAAACGCTCTCTGAAAAACATTCCCAGTTACATGGAATTAATAAATGCTGTAGAGTAAATGACACGATGAGAACAAACTGTTTTCGTTAGCACACAAGCCTCTGAAATTACAGCCTTCTTCCATCTGCTTTAGAAAATGGCCTCCAACAAAGTACAGTGTGAACTCTGTGATGGGGTTGGTTCAGCGCTCGAGGAGAACACCCTGGAACCAAACAGGGACAGATTCCATCTCAGCAACAGCCATCTGTTGTGTTGAAGTGGCCCTGGGCGGCACACTCAACCCCTACCTGCTATCATGTCTTCAGCTAAACAAAAAGAAAAGAAAAAAATGGGCCTTTTACCTATTTCTTAATAGGTAAACACAGCTAAAGTACCAAAGTACTCAAACTGGAATAAAAAGATGAATGTTCATTTAAACAATACAAACACTAGAAGCTGTCTGCTATTGATGCAGGAGGTTTACTAATGAGAAATCAATCGATGACTAATCTCAGATCTAATATCTTCAGAGAAATGGTCTATTTTTCTTTTTTTTTGTGCAGAAGTTTAACATTCATTAATTAATTTATTTATCAAACAGTCTTCTGTTATGGGTTTGGGTTATTTCTATGTGCCTATCTGAGGCAAAGTAAAATGTCATGTGACTGATGTGAGATTTAAATGCTAGAATATCAATTTCAATGTTATTTGAAGAAACATTTGATCTGTTGGAAGTGTTGTCTTGCTCTGCTGACTATCAGCAAACAAACAAACCAAACAAACAAACAAACCAAAAAAAAAACAAAAAAAACATCCAAAGTCAGTTTACGGTGCAAATCAACCACAAAGAAAGTATCTCTGTTGTATCAGCACATAATCAGTGTCATGACGTAGCAGGAATTTAAATGTTCACGTCATAAGTAAACCAGGTGTGACTATGCAGTTTAAATGAATAAATTCACTCTTTCCTCGTGACGTTTTTATTTTTCATTATATATTTATATGCAGATTCTAATGACAATGTGCTCCATTTCAGGAAACCTACATTTCAGGCTGGAGCTCATGACTATTTTCATTAAATCTTGGATTATTTAGAGACTCTATTAAGATATTGGCTTTGAAATCAATAGCAATGTAAAGGTGGACCTGCACGATGTCAATTTGTTGTTTTTTAACTGAACAATTACTTCAACCATTATCAGAGATGGTCAGATGAGATAAAACACAGCATTTCAACTCCTCAATAGTAGATTTAATCTTTAACAAAGCGTTGCGTGGTAATTTATGAGCTTAGTCCCTTCTGTAGATCACAATTATGTCTTGAAAATCCATTCAGTCTGGTATAGACAACAGGATTTTCTTTGTAAGAACAATGGAGCTAAATACAGTATTACTAAAGCACAAAAGTGAAAAAAAAAGCTGTTTCGTCATAACAACGTCCATTTATGGGTTTATTTTAGAAACCCTGACCCCTATATTGCTTCACAAATGTATGCATCATGATCTGCGTCATCTACCAGCTGTCACGGCTGCACGCACAGAAAAGTCCAGTTGAGATCAGTCTGCACTTTGATGCTTTTACTGTCTGTGTAGGTTATATTATGTTACTACGGTGACTCAGAGAGCTGTTTCTGGCCATTATAACCAGGTTGAATTTCAGTCCATTCTGAATAATGACTAGCAGCATCAGGGTGAAAATGAGTTGTCTTTAACAGAACAATTAACCCAAAAAGGTAGCCTCAAACTGTTCTTTATTATGTCATTGATCAAAGTGAAAGGGTCCACTTTAACATCACCAACATACATTGATTAAAACATAATCTCCTGAACGGTTCACAAACTATGTTTATGAGCAGATTAGTCTTTAGATTTATTCAAAAATCGACAGCGTTTAAAAAAAAAAAAATTCTGTGGCTGGTTCATTTGCTTTTAAATCACACAAACACCACTTCAGAGGCTTCCTACAAGCACACCGAGACAATGGCCAGGGTTCACCTGGGGGGGGCTCATCCCATAACAAACAATAAACATTGAGCAAAGCAGGACGCCATGACCACCATCATGCTGTAGATCTGCTGGCAGTAGTACTTAATGCATTAAAGGAGTGACATTTTAGGACCAAAAGTCGTATCTGTTCTGAAATAACTGGGTCTCATGTCTAAGGTCTTGAGTTTCTGATATATCCAGTATCATAAAAGGGAGAAGATGTTCAGGACATTTCAGGAGCTGAAATCATCCTTAACAGAGCTTTGATTCATAGAAAAGAAAGAAAGGCATCAACCAGAAGAAGACTGCACGCACACAGCACCCTTCAGTCGAGTCACATCGAAGGACTGTGGGCCGTTGTCCATGCCCACTGTCAATCAAAAGACCACACCCCTTATTCTTCATTTCATATATATATCCATCCATCCATTATCTATACCCGCAATTTTGAAGCCTATCTCAGTCTTCTCTGTTTGGTTCAACTCCTTCAGTAGTTAAATGTTCGTGTGTTCACTTGATTTTTGCTGAGTTTGTGCTGTCTGTTTTCAGTTGTATTCCTTTCTTTTTCCTTTTTCTTTTTTTTTATTTTACATTATATTTAGATATAACTGAATTTATATTATTTAAAGGGTGGACACTCCTGCCAAACTGGCAACACTGCACACTTGGATTTCTGATGTGTGGCATTTCCAGTGCCACATTTTAGCGTGACAGAAATAAAATGAATTGATTTATAATTGAAGAAAGTAGAAAACCAGATAAAACCAGAAAAGAGAAACTGAACAACAAACTAGAAATTCCACATGAAGAAAGTCAGCTTTCTCATCCCTATTGAACTAAGCACTATTTTATTTATTTTTAGATATTTTAGTTAAGGTTTCTGCTTTACATTTGTTATGAAGAATGTTAAATGATCCACACTTTTAGCCCTCAATAATCACATTTAGGATGTAAAAAAAACAAAAAACAAAAAACAAACACGAAAAAATACAATTCTTTTCACAGCTGTGGGAATTTTTATTCTCTTCTCCTCATCAATACACACAACCCTTCCCACATTGCACAAACCTGTTATATATATTAATAAGCTTTGAATATTGATCTGTGGTATGTAACTGCTTAGCTCTCCAATGTAAAAACATTATAAATGGCGGCGACGTGAGCTACGTCAGTCAGCCATCGTTAGATTAGAAATAGGTTATGTGCAAAGTCAAGCATTTGACAAAAAGACGCGTTTTGATTTGACTGAACACTACATGATTCTGGTGCAACACTATGACTAAAGCATTCCCTCAGCTGTACTGTGGCCTGTATAAAACAAGATACATGAAGGTCCCAGAAGCACAAACAGCAAATAGCTTCTGTTTCATGGTAATCTCCTCTGATTCTGGCTATTGTTTCCAATGCTGCTGTCTGTCTGTGATTAACGACTGTGTTGGGATGATGTACAAAGCTAGGGCTGCAGCCTTAATGGGAAAATGTTTAATAAAATAGAATGTCTCTGGTGTGTTCTTGGGATATTGATCTACATCCTGCCTCCCTCTCTGTTTTCATAAAGGCAAAGCAGCACTCTGCAGCCCAAACGGAGTGGGGACTCAGTGTTGAAGTAGCACTCCTCTAGATTAAAACACAAGTCCAACATCAATCAGATAACCTGTTTTCTTTGTTTTTATTGTCTGGAAACACAAAAGGACGCAGAAAAGGAGACCCTGAAAATGAGGAAAAGGAAACTATTTCCAGTCAGCATTTACTGCAACCAGGATTCTAGAAATAACTCCAAACCAATCATGAGGGACATTTGGCATTCAAAGCTTGTAAACTGGAATCAAGCATTACAATCTCTCTGGTTTTGCTCTGTGGGACAAACTCACGCCTGTTACCTCTATGCAAATATAATCACATGCGCAGACAGACAGATGCACCGGCTTGCTTCCTAATGTATGAGCCTATGAAATTATATCCACCTTCCATCTGTTGGACAGAATCTCAATTATAAACAACACTATTAATATACAAAGCCAATTGGAGCGTACAGTGAACTTTTTTTCTTTTCTTTCGCTGATATACCTCCACACAGGCTTGTTGCTTCATGTTAATGAAACTGGGAGATGTTTGAGGGTCAGTACAGTTCTGGAGCTACATCTTTGAAAGGCTCTGAGATTACATGAATGCTGGCTGCAAATGATTAGACATAACAAAGAAAATATGACTATTATTGATTCAAATATTTACGCACCATTTACATTCCTCAGTGCAATGTTCGCACTGTAAGATTTGAATTTATGTTTTGTTTTTTTAATCTGTATTAAAGAAAAGTAAACATAAAAGCATCAAAGGCAACAGCAATTGCATCAGCAAGGTAACATACTAATTAATAATAATTATTTTGTCAAATACAATGACAACATTAGCACAGAAACTAACAGGGGAAATCAGGGTAAAAGTTGATTTATGCTTCTTCTGTAGCTGCAGTGTACTTTCTCTCCAAATGTAACAACACGTAGCAACACGGACCGCAAAAAACGTGATTCATAGATCTGTTATTTCAAATTTCTCTCGGCTGTTTCTTCTTTGCCCTTTTCAAGTCAGGTAGAAAGACAGTTTTCTGCAATGTCTGTAAGAAAAAAAAAAACAACAACAAAAAAACAAAAATGACTGATGCTCAACATTTATCAGCATCGAATCACAAAATATACTTAATTTTTCCTATGATGCTATGTCTGAGCTACATACAGGAAGTAAAGGAAACTCGGCACTGCAGGCTAAGGCGCTGCAGAAAAAAGACCCCACGCTGACATCTAGTGGTTGGTGGTTTAATCACAACACAAGCAATAACACAGAAGCATAAACGTCAGCGACGGAACAGCCTTCATGTGTAGCCTAGAGTATCAAAAAATAAATAAATAGATCGATTTCACATCCGTGGCAACTTCATTAGGACCATTAAAGCCACAAATTTATACATTTAGGATTGTGTTTCATTTATTCATTCATACATTCATTTATTTTAGTGACAAGTGCCTTGTACTATGGTGTCAAATAACTAGCTGATTATGTCACACTTTTGTTCTAGTTGAGAATAAAGATCGAGCATAACGATAATAATATGGTTTGTTGTGCTATTAACTGTAATAACAGACTGATGTGGATGGTTCTGGGTTGGCCTGGGGGGCTGGCAGAGACACGTCCGCTCCCTCCAGAACCTTTTCAAGGTTAAGTAAATGGGCCGTTCTGACTTCTTGGTTAACCATTTCACTAAATGAAAAGCTCCAGTACTGAGCTCCTGCAAGTCATTAATCACACTGCCAGTCCTCATTTCAGCTTGATTTTGGTCTCATTTTAGTCGTGACATCTTAATGTGAGGATAGATGGACGAAGTTCATCTGAATGAATGTAAGGTAATATTAGTTAGCATGAGCTAAGCTAACCTAATACAGCTAGCTTGTGGTGATTGAGCGGAGGTGGTTTTGTTCCACCAGTTTCCAGACTTGTTTCTTCACCCATTTACCCAGTTTTAAATAAACCAGGGCTGGCCAGAGACAGCTCCTGCTCCTGGAATCATCCAGAACTGAAAACTGGGCTTCAGTTCATAACCAGTACATTCAGTGACTTTTATCAGATTTTTTTGTGAGCAACAATTAAAAAATAAATAAATAAAATGCCATTATTAGTTTCTAAACCAGAAAATTACCATAGCTGTTCCTTTGCTTTGCAAAGAAAGTGCAAAAGTGTTATGACTAAGAAATTGTAGCAGCTGAAGACCTCAGCGTGTACAGTCATACAACTGCAGGCAAAGACATGACTGAGGGTAGGAGAGGGAGATCATTATGCCTCCTGAAAATGTTACTTAGATAAAATGTGAAAATATTATTTGAGGCCAAAAGTACAACTCCAAATCAGAAAACATTTGCACAGTATTCCTTGTTTTGTTTTTTTAACAATTTTTTACATTTACTTTGACCTTTTGACATTATGAACTCATGATAACTCATGTTCTTTCCACATCAACCTCTTCTCATTTGTTATTTTCATGCCAGAACGAAATAAATAAATAAAACAAGTTTCAAACAAGTGAATCCAATAAAGATTTGGCTCTTTGACAGTAAATATTGACAGAGGATCCCCACTTTGTCAACAGATGCATGAAAAATAATGATTTAAAAGCTATTTCTTTACTTAAGGAAATACTGGAAAGAAATTTGCATATCTGATGCGCAAATAATTAAATGTAATTTCCTTTTGGCGATTAACAAGTGTGTTTTTATCATCCCAGCTTTGCCGACTTGTAGTTGTATAATCTGATCCTTTAGGAAAGCACTGTACAAAAGTTCTGAATAAACTGTGCCATAGATGCATCCTATTGTATAAAATATACTTTACCCACTTTTATTTATGCCGTAATTGTCATGCGTGAACAATAATAACTAATAACTCTCTTTGTCAGTTCTCCAGTACTCAGATAAGAGTGGAGAGTGGAATCCTCTTCTTTGAAGACCATCAGTGTGAGGCTTGGATCAGTTTGCCTCAAACTTATTGGTCTTTATGCATGTGACACACGCAAACACACACACACACACGCACACACAGTTCCAGCAGGTGCTGTGCACAAGAAGCTTGGCCAGACCCATAACTCATTTTATTGCTTCATTTCATCCCTGTGATGAATATTCATGCAAACATTATTCTGCATCCATTTTGCAGATAGAAAGTCCATAAAGAAATGTGGACAACATTTCTCCCACTGCACAAAATCCTACAAACCCTGTCAATTTCTCTCAGTGAAATTAACAGCAGAAACTGTCAGCTGAAGAATATGATTTATATGTATATACATATATATACATATATCTATATAATACATGCAAAATTGATGGAATTGCAATTATATCAAAAATAATTCCCCTTGTGGAGATTCAGCACTATGGATTTCTAGAAACTGCAACTGAAAATCCATGGAGAGAGTCAACTGGAGGGAGAAAAAGAGGGAAAGAGAGAGTGAGAGACAAGGGGTTTTATCAAAGGGACCTCAAAGCGAAATGAAGAAAAAAATAGCAACAATGAAATTTCCATTGATTGCTTTAGATATCAAAGAATTGCCAGAGAGGGATCCTCTTAGGGGGGAATAACCTGAATTATGGACCGATCAGTCAAGCAGTTGCCTCCACTAAGTGCTGGTCTCTGTGGACCTGACCATTATTTTTTCAAAAAGGCCTATAAGGGCTATGTTGGTTGATGCTTTATAGTGATCATAGTATTCAGCAAATTATGGCTACATTCATATTCTCTGCAGCCTTTACTTCCCTGCACTTGTTCACAACAGCCACACTCAAAACTAGAATAGCCAATTGTAGTTTTCTGTATTCTAAAAATCAATACACCATCCCCCCGTTTCTTTTAAATTATTGTGTTTTTGTTCCTGAATTGTCCTGATTTGAAAACACTTTTTGTGTTTTTGGTATTAAATTTCTCACATATTTCATCCTTTTTACAACAATATTATTGATGTTACATGCAAGGCAGCACATTTTTGATTTGTTTTTAAAAAACAAACAAACATATTATTCATTTTTAGACTATTGTAAACAACGTGGACTAAAATACTTGCATTAAAGGCCAAACGCACAAAAATGTGCACTTTGAAATCCATTCAAATCACTATTTTTGATCCATTTGTCTTTCTTCAGCCTCTCAAGCCAAACTCCAAAAGTGGCTCTGCACAGGGTGAAAATAACTGTTTACCATTCACGTCACTTGTTCTGTGTTTGTGCTCTTCTCGAGCCATCAGCTCAGAGTGTTTTAACACTGCTAATGTTCCCAGCCAGGATGCTTTTCCACGTCTGCCCCCAGACTGTTCTGTGTCACCGCTTTGCAGATCCGGCCCTGGTTGGAAACTACCTAAGCCTCTGAGTGTCACTGCTCGCTGCAGGCTCAGCCAATCGGCAGTGGGGATTTGCCAGGGAGCATTGGTCCGTGCTCTGAAAGGTATCAACACTTCGCACATGAATAAGCTCACGCTTTTCTGCTCAAAATGAAAATGACTATAATTAGGGAGTCATTTTGCGTCGTGTCATTGGGTTATGAACTGGAATTACTCAGCAACAGCTCAGAAAGCAATGGATCTGTGCATCAGATGTGACTTTCGACCCTGTGCATGTCACATTCACGCCATCTGATGTCCATTTTAAATTCAGGCTACGTTCTACGTGCATCAACATCCTTTCACCTTGCATTCGGAAAGTCTAAAAGGTAAACATTTGAGCATCTCTGCATCTTTCAAATCATTCTCATCTTGCCACTCCGACTTCAAATAACTAACTGATTTTTTGGAGCACTCGGTGGGTCAAAGAAACCACAAACACAACACTAACAAACTGACACCAAATAAAGCCATGCATCAGCAATCCTATTTCTGTACATCTGGGGAATTTAAAGTAAATGAATTCCGCTTTGAGCACTTCTTTTCACCAACAGCTGCTAATGAGTTGGGATGCACATGAATGAGTGCATGAAAACTGGCGGTAGACGCTGGGATAAGGTCTGCAGCTGGACATACCCAACTTGGTCTTTGTGGACCAACAAATTACCACATTTGCCCAAAAGGGCAGAGCTGGAGAGCGATCCTTCATACCAGACTGGAAACTCATCCGGACAAAATATCTTTAAGACTTAATGTCTATTTAATTATATGTCTTTTGAAATTACCACCTGAGTAGGTCACGAATCAGGAAGACTGAGTCTAGGTGATGACACTACAATGACTTGAGGGGAAAATTTTATGACTTTATGAGAGAATGAGATTTTTTTTTTAATTATTATTAAGGGCAAGATTAATACAGATGGTCACCACCCAGCAGGGACTGTCTGTATTACTGAACGTTAAAGCACTTATGCTTCGACTTTCACCTGTGAAAACAAGTGAATAAGTCCCATCATTGTTAAAAAAATAAATAAATAAAAAAAACAGGTAGAATGTGGTTGTATTGAGAGTTTCTAAATGTTTTCTCACTTATAAAAGGCTATTCAAGCAACACCACATAAGATTTTATTTAGGGCGCCCATCTCTGGGTGATTCAGGTATAACCTGTTAATAAGTCCAACACAACCCTTCACTTTAGCATTCATTTTGTTATAGAAAACCAGTTTGAAAATGTGTCATTCAGACGCAGATCAGAGTGCAGTTATTCACCCTCCAACTTTTCCTCCACCTTACTTACATTTGCTGTTAGAAATGGGAAGCAAAACGCGGTAAGACCAGTCAAAAGAGACACAACCTGCAGGATATGGAGCTGGAGTGGCTACAATGAACAGAGCTGTGGCAACATGTTGAGAAAAGAGCTATTATACTGTATCTCAGTGGCATTGTGATGGAATAATACCTCAGATATTTTAAGAGCTCAGGAAATTCAGGCTTTATATGCCTCATTTGAAGGAGAATGAATAAAAAAACGGAATCAAAAAACTGTTGAATGAAGAGGAACGAAATTGTTAAAATCTGCTGAAATATTCTATATATGTGGGGAAAATGTGTATAACTGGCTTTGGGTTTGTCTCAAGATATTCTCTACCTCACGAGAGCAGATACGTAAGTTTCAGCAATACGTTACAGTAAGAACCAGTAGAAAAATAAGCAGTGTATGAAATAATTCATTGTTTGTTTTGTGTTTCATTCCATTTTACAAAAAAAAGAAAGTATTGCTGTGTTTTTATCTCTCTTTGTTTAATTATATTTTATCTGGAACCCTTCCTTATTTTACCAGGGTCCTTCCTTCCTTTTCAGCCTGAGCGCTCTCATCTCCTTAAATGTCCAGTTATGCATCCTGTTCTGCTTGTAAATGTTTTTATGTGTAATGAGGTTGACTCACTTCAAACCGGATTTACCTGAGGGTATTAATCAAGTAACCTTGACCTTGGTGACTGATTAAACTCACCTAGAATAAGATTACTAAAATCTATTTAGTGACCAAAAATTGTTAAATGCACACACACATACACATACAAAAAAAAACAAACAACAAAAAAAATAACAGTGGCTTCATAAGACTGAAGTGCACTTCTCGTTGTGACGAGATAATAGAGGGCAGATCCTCATATCCATAAGATTCATAAGCTTTTTCTGTTGCTGTCAGCAGTTGTATGTCAACTCTTCTTGGAGCGCCTCAAATAGGTGATTTTATACTGGCTTTCTGCCAGTAAAGCCATCCTGCATGCAAATGTGACTTTTAGCACAGAGATATGCAGTTAAAGTACATGCAGTGTGGACACATGCATAATTATTTAAACTGGAATAAACACTGCCTGGCCAAAGGAAAAAAACAAAACAAAAAAAATAACGCCTTGTATTTCATTGACGACGACATTGTTTTAATGTTACAACAGGGTCGTCTTCATTGTTCGCCCAGATCTCTAGATCTTGAATCCATCACATTCCTCTGTGCTAAAGGTGCGCCACATCTGCATGCAGCATGATGTTTCTGGCAGAAATCCAGCACTCATTTGATTAAACACTGTCATGCTCAGCAGGACAGTCACATGTGTACATTGATCCTTTTCTTCTCCCTTTTCTCTGTGGACTCATTGCGTGATTGTGTGGTGAGGAAAAGTAGTCTATTACAGGATAAAATAGAAGAAGACTGACAGAACAAGCTAGCACAGAGCCTGACAGCACAGATGGAAAATGACAAAGAAATAAAGGCTACAGTAGAAGCTAGAATGTAGACTTCAGTATGACAGGATATATTACAAAGGAAGAGATAAGATTTAAAAAGAAAAATGCATATTACATATATATATTTATACATATACAGTATATGTGTGTACACAGCACAGGATAACAGCTAGAATGAAAGTACAGTCAGTACAGAATACTATAAATGATACAGTATAATCACACAGCAGTTGTATCACATGAGTGCAAAAGCTGCTGCTCCCCTTCGTAAATTTAAACATCATTGTGCAACTACACACAGTACGCTGGCTTTGGAGAATCGTCTGAGGAACAGCAGGGTCGTAGTAAGAGTGGTGCGCTCCTCCATGCCGGCTCACCTTTGGACACGGAGCTTGTTTCCTCTCCGTTTCATCCCTGTCACTATCTCCCAAGGCGGAACAGGGGCACCAAGAAAATGCCCTGCCATTTGGCCTCTGGGTCATTCACATACAAAATGAGGCAGAATATCTGAGCTGAAGTCCAGCCTCGAACATGGTGCCTGTAAGCAGCTTATGGATAGGAGAAGGAAGTGCTAGAATAAGAAAGACGTGACCAGAATAGGCAAATCTGGGAAGGTAAATTAAAAAGAAATTGCTCGGTAAGCGCAGGAAAAGTTGCTTTTCTTCATTTAAAGGCCCCTCTTCAGTTCTTTACCACATATCTGGTCTGCATTTTATGTCTACAAGACAGAATATAGTAAATAACAACATCATAGCTGGTGAACTGTTTTTGGGAAGCAATTGTCTCAGTAATCCCAGTTGAACAATAATCCCACTTATTTAATCTTATGTCTGAAGGCAAAGTCAATGTACAGTAAAGGAAAGGAAAGGAAAGGAAAGGAAAGGAAAGGAAAGGAAAGGAAAGGAAAGGAAAGGAAAGGAAAGGAAAGGAAAGGAATGGAAAGAGAGGTAGATAAAAGGAGAGATGGATGGAGGGAATGAAAAGAGACGGATGGAGGGGCCAAACAAGCTTTGAATACAAATGAGCTGACACACATAATGCATACCCTCCCTTCCTCTCTCCATTCCCCTCTCTCTCTCTCTGCTCTCGATCACTGTCTCTCTGCACACTCTTTCTCCTTCACACGCATGTTCTTGCACACCCTCTCTGCTTGTCCTCTCTTTGGATCAATGGAGCACAGGAGGTGATTTCAACCACTTGATTTATTAGTGAGCGCTGGATGCTGAAACAAGCTAATTAAAAGGACGCTGAGTGTGTATGTGTGTGTGTGTGTGTGTGTGTGTGAATGTGTGGAGATTTGGAGACAGAAGCACTACTGCTGCTGTTGCTGCTGCCGCCGTCTCCTCAGCTCACGCATCAGGACCAGGAGGCGGTAACGGAGAGGTGAGGATAGAAAAGGAGAAGAAGAGGAGGAGGAGGAAGAAACAAAAGACAGCTGTGTGGAAGGATATTTTCACACCACTTTATTGCTTTGACATGGCAAGCACGTAGGAATCTGGTGCCACGGCAACGGTCAGTTTGTCTTCAGAGGTAAGGAAGGAAGGGATCCTGAATGAATGGACAGACTGCAGATCTTTACTTTTTCCTGTGCAAGTTTGATTTAAACACTGTCTGAAGAAGAGCTGGAAGACAGCAGCCTTGCAGTTTAAGTGATTGTTTTGCATACATTTGCAATAAAGGATCTGCTGTTACCTGCTTCCCAGTCTGTGACTGTGAATGTTGGTGTGTGTTGTGGTAGGGGGCTTACCTCTCTTGAGTATTGTGTGTCATGCTGGGGTATTTCCCAAACAGAAGCCATAATTACGAAGCACTAGACATCCTATCATGATTTTGCCTTCATATTTTATTTGTTTATGGTAGGCGACTTAATCTGAGGAGTGGAGCATGTGTAAGACATATGGTCAGTGTGACTATATAAGCTGAGAAAAATCTGACATGAAAGAGATTAATGTGAGAACCACTGAGCAAAAATAGCCCCACTGCACAAAAATAGAGAGGAAACAAACAAGCCAAAAAAGAACATCACTGAGGCATTTGACAGTTTGCTGAGATGAATGGAGATGGTCATCAGTACTGCATGATTAGAAATGTTCTGCTGACAGCATCTTGGATGTATAGATTAGAGAGTTTTCTCCTTTCTGGGTAAAGCACATAGAAATAAAATGATGCCCGACTGATGGTATCTCAACGTGGTATTGTTGCTGCGTTTTCATGCAGTGTTGCAACTCTATGGATGTTGGTTTTGGCATTAAAGGCCATATGATGTCCAAGAGCATTGCTTGGTAGATATAATCGTGACCCAGACTGCTGTGCCCAATTATTGTTCTTTCTTCCATGAGGCCAGGCTTGTCCTGTGATAGAAACTGCACCACGGTGGACTGTGAAAGCAAGAGAGGACATATGTCTGTCTGGGTCACCTGGGTACCTGTAGTCTTCATCGTGGCATTCAAATGTCCTGCTAACACTGCTGTGTGGTTTTCTTTGCTCTTCTTTGTGTGTGTGTGTGTGTGTGTTGTCAACTTTCCTTTTGCCTATCTCACCTCCACCATTTTGATTTTAGTTTTGTCAGTTTTTTTATTTTTAATTTTTATTTTTTTCTGATGGGTGCATAGGAGGTGTGCTGCACTGCTACTCTTTGGCTGTGGACCACTTTGTTTCTCTCGTCATTGTTTCTGCTGACAGTTAGACTTGGTTTCTCTGATTGATGGATGGACTAACAAAATTAGGCCTCTTTTTCACACGGCCTCCGGTAACCGGCTCAAATCCAGCTGGACTGTTTCTTCCATCACATTGTAATTGACATTCACACAAATGAAATTGAACAAAAAAGATAAAAAATAGAAAAATAAAATAAATAAATTTAATATAAAAAAAAGATTTTCTTTTTTTTTTTTAATAAAACATTATACACCATGGTCGTATTTTATAGTTTTGAGATCACTTTTATGAGTGGTGTAGGGGATTACAGTTCAACAACTCAACACATTATTTTCATAAATTTGAAGAAGGCTGTGTTGCATGCTGGGAAAAGAGCAGAGTGGTATACGTCACAGTCTCCTGTTGCGCCTGCTACCATAGCTACATGGTTAGCTTTTGTTTTATTTGGTCAAAAAAGGTCACATCCACTTCACACAGAAGAGAAGAGGAGGACGTTCCTAAGGAGTTGGATTTCAAAGCTCAAGTTTCAAAGTGTCACAGAAAGGTTAAATGATTATGCAAGGGGATCAAGGGGATATAGTTTAAAACAGTATTTGAAAAAACATCAGGAAAATTTGAAATGGAAGATTTTTTTAAAAAAAATGCCTGATTAGAATATGTGTTCCCCAATGTATTGTGAATTTTCTTATTTACTTAAAATATGTACATTTTCAAATAGACATTAAAATAACATTTTTTTGTTACAAATTATCTATTTTTATTGTCCATCCATCAATCCATTTTCAGAGTCTCAAGGAACTGCTGAGGCCTATCACAGATCTCTTCAGGCAGCCAGTTGCTGCCTTTGGTGACAAAAAAAAAAAAAGAAAGAAAAAAAAACTTGTCTCTGATCTGCATAGTGAACAGTGGACAGATTCTTACATACTAATTAAACAAACTTGTCACCTAAATCAGCATCAAAGGAATTCTTCTGAGGATAATTCAGTCATGCCATATGAGTTAGGAATAGTAAGCTAAGAAATTTACCACAGAGGAATTTAACTTTATCTTCTGTATTTCCATTGTTTTGATGAAATCGGCTGTGACTTGTTGTTCTATTTATCAGATTTTTATCATTACAACCTTTATTCTCATTTCTCGAAAACACAGCTGCATCTTTAACGGAAATGGCCACCACAAACTCATTCATACCGTAGCTTCTGGCTCAAATTTTGAGAGAGCGTCTCTTTTTGTTACCTTACACCAAAATAATGAAACAGAAATGAACATTTACATCTGCCCCTTGAAGAGAGAGAACAGGGACAATTCTGTTTTTGTTTTTTGTTTTTCCTATTTTTCCCTGTTTCCTGCGGGCTTCTGCTTGTCACACAACATAAACTTTTTTTTTTTTTTTAATTAATAAACAAGTATTTCATACACACAGCTGTACACACACAAGTTCAACCAGCTCCCTCTAAAAGCAGCCCATGTTAGCACATTGTTGTGTTCTTAAGGCTTAGGCACACAGTCTGGCTTTATGCTTTTTTCACCCCCAAGACATATTCTTTGCAGCAGCAACAAAGAAATTAGGCAAAGGCAGCTCTGCTACCAACAACCAAGTAACCTGAAGAACAGCAATTCTGGAAAACAAAATTTGCAAAGTACTTATCTCCTGGAGTGTAATCTTGACACTGTGTTTTTCTGTTTTTTATGTGTGAAACTACCCCTTCACTGGTTCTGTATCTATATATATATATG
>JBAMYA010000018.1:18715164-18738844 GCA_037176975.1 Arrhamphus sclerolepis | reverse complement strand
TTTAGTACCCAAACATGTAGGGATGGTAAAAAAAAAAAACCTCTCTTCTCTGCAACTATTCCCATTAAGGGTTTATAAAGGGCAGCCTGATAGATCAGAGCCACATCTGGACAGATGTAGGGTCTGAAAACAAGCCATAGGACCTCTTCATCCAGGAGGCGGGACCATTTACTGTAAAATACTGGACAAACTATCCAGTCACATCACCCATAGATTTGTACAGAGATCCTTTGAAGCCCATTTTTGCTCAAACTGGTGGTACCATTTTGCAAACGCCAGCTGTCAGTCAAGTACATCAAATGATGTCTGGGCATCTCAAAAGATTTTTGTCCAAGACTGTTAACACATTTAATTCTGCTGGAAATTTGGCACTATTAACATGGGGGTCAATGGGTCACTAGGTGCTGGCTCTGCTTTGGAGCCAACACCTAGTGGTCAGTTGAGGAACTGCAACAAAACATATGCAAAAGACTCAACAAGACAGTGTTGTGGTTTGATGGACAGCAATGCCAATAGAATGAAAATGGAATCCAACAATTGTTGGTGTTTTTGGCAAAAAGAATTTGTTGTGCTCAAACCATATTGAGATTATTCCTTGAATAGCTTCCTTTATTGTTAGAACAAGTTTACCAGATGTCTCTTACCACTTATAAATAAAGAAGGACCTCATCCACTACAATCTCTAAAAGATTGTCACAGAACTGTCGATGCCACAGCTGATTTAAACGACGGCTGTTTACCATCCAGACTGCAATGTCTCAGCTCTGTTGTCATCATGAGAAGCGTTCTCAGAGACTCTACAAGGACGGACAGATCTGATTAGCTCCTCGAGGCTTTTAAGCATTTTTAAAGACCTAGACACACCTGCTGACCAACTTCAAATTTGAAAGTGATATGTCTAGATTTCTAGGCTAAACAAAGTAAGTTTTACCCCTGGAAATAATTCAGATGATTAAAAAAAATAAATAAATACACACATACACAGTCCAGAGCATTGCTGGGATGAGCTTCCAAGTGACACTGAAAATAATCCATCTGAGGCTGTTTCAAACAATGCAGCCCTGCAGATGAATGAAATTCCACAACAATTTGTTTCAAACTTTGTAAAAATGCTTTCCAAATGGGCCCTGTTTCACAGGAGATGAAAGAGAATGGTGCTGAATGACATCCATCAACATGCACTGCGTGTAGGACAACATGGCTGGAGCTCAGTGAGAAGCCAGACAGCTGCATTATCACAGCTCTGCCAGTCATCGCTGACACGGAGGACAGTGGGGTGACTCAGCCTACTTGATAATACATGATGACTGATGTTTTTTGAAACGCTAAACATCCCACATGAATAATAAGCAGAAGCCGTGTTAGAGGCTGGAGGAAAAGAGAGATGGTGCTCCTGTTTTTTTGTTGTTGTTTTTTTCTGTGTGTGTTTTCATGGGACAGTGTGAGGGTCAGAAACGTGTCTTCACCTGGGATTAAGTTATTGTGTGAGACAGATGGAAAGTGAGAAGTAGAGATGGACAAGCAGAGAGACAAGAAAGAAAGGTGTGAAGAGTAGAAATGAGCATTTCTACTCTTTCATCGCACTCTGAATCACCCATCAATATCATGCGGAAGAAGGAATTAGCTATGAGGCTGCTTTATGTGCAGCTCCTCTAAGCCTTCAGATTTCATGTTTAAATGTGCTTAACTGTAATAAAGCTTCAGTAAAGCTCATTTTACCTGATTACACATGAAACTGGCAAGTTTTGTGTTCTCAAGATGATATTTCTACCCACAGCACATCAGGAAATAGATGAAGACGTTTAGCAAAAAGCATGTAAAAAGTTGTAAACTGATTACTGATGCAAATGGGAAGGGGTGGGGTGTGTGTGTGTGTGTGTGTGTGGGAGGGGGGGTATTTTATTTCACTCACACCGCCATTCTTTACGTAGAAAGGTGACTTCTCTTCAGTTTCTAAAGTTTGACAAACTGTTGCGTACAGGGTGGCAGCTCTGACTAATAATCTGCCATATAAAAGTAGACGCTCAACTGAATGTAAACAGCAGGCTCCCTGGAATGCTGCCGCAAGACTTTAAAGGGTTTTTCTAGTCCTAGCTGAGACAGCAGCGCCTTCAGTTTATTTCACCCACTGATCATCAATGCATCTTTTGATTGTTAGAGGGAGGGTTGCTTCATTACTATGCGTCCTTTACAGCACGAGGGCTGCCTGCAGATGCAGCAGTGGATGTGCTGGGGGCGTGGGAGAAGCTGGCTCGGTCACATTTCAGCAGCATCCCTGCATGCAGAGCATCTGAACCAAGGCGCCGCTCACTCCTCCTTATTCTCAGATGGCAGCCGTGACCTACTTTCCACAAAGACAGGCTCATGCAAACTTGATGATATGCCTATAACAGAGGAGCTCGCCGTGCACTGCCCGAGGTGAGCCTCACGATGCGTACTCAGTGGGGGGCCTCTGTGGCGTCGACCAGCTTGCACTTGTTAGCAGCTCAGTCCTGGGTGGTTAAATGGCTTCAGTGGTTATGATGATGATGACCGGACTGAAGATGCAAAAAAAAAAAAAAAAAAAAAGGTTTTTGGAGTCTGTTGAAATCACATGGAGCAAAAAGGCAAAAGAGCATCATCTCAAAGACATTTCAATATATACTTTAAATTTCCAAGACAGGCCCGTATTTTTATTAACAGATCTGAGTGACTCTCTTATGAAACGACGGCCACACAAAATGTGGTCCTCCATATACTGTACTTTTAACCGAGTGTTGCAGCCACTGCAGCCTCTGGATTTAAGGTATTAGAGTTACTTTAGTGGCTGAGTGCGCAAATCGCAGCCTCTTTAATCAAATATCCTACAGCTTATTACCCACCATTCTTTGCAACTTCTAAATGATAGAAAGTAAAGCTCTATGTTAAACAAAAGTTCCAGTTGTGCTGCAGAAAAAAAAAATCTGTCCACAGCTAATCATTTGGAGTTTCATTTCAGAGCTTTAAAAAGCTTTTTTCAAACCTATTGATTACTTTTGGATTCTATAGAAAAAGTATACTTTGTATTATCAACGAGAACAAAAAAACAATAATAATCCTGCTGCCAAGCCAATCAATGCACCCGTTTATATAAGACTGCACTCAAAGAGCATCATATGGTTTCTGTTCTTTTTGCACTTTGATAAAAATATTCAAGGCTGATGTTAGACAGGTGTTAGGAGATACATCCTGCATGCAGCTAAGGGAGGGAGCCTGAGGTCTAAGTCTGATTTATTTTCTTCTTCAAAATTATACTTGTGCACCAAAAACTGCAGATCACACAAAAGCTTTCCACTCGCTTTGTAAACACATCTCACCCCTGAGGAGTAAAAGAACAAAAATCAATGATGTGGAAACCAGAAAGCGAGATATCAGGATGATAAAGAAACTAAATCAAGATGACAGATTCGGGAGAGCTGGGCATCAGAAACTCAGACATCGCAACCTCACAGCGCGCAGCTGAGAACAAAGACAGAAGAATGGATAAAGAACAGAAGAGACGTGGCAGGGACGTAAATAAATATATCTGCAGAGGAGAGGAAGGGAGGAGTATCTTGGTGAGGGGGAAGGTGTGCTGTGGGTGCTTGGTTCTGAACACACATCTCACATGCCACATTTAAGGGAGGTACAAACGTCTTTGAATGAGTTCCAACTCAGTGCACTTGAAAGACCCTGAAAGTAATCAGCAATTTTACAGACTTTTTTCCAGAATTCTTCAGAATATCAATTGATGTTTTCTTTTTCTTAAATAAACTAGTCCATATTATATAACTTGTCAAAAAAAAGTCTTGCTTAGCTTTTATATGTGTTCTTACTTTCACAGCCATGGATATCCATATTAACCTCTGATAATAACTAGATGATCTTTTAGCAGTAAAAGTTGCCGTCTCATGGAGTCCCACTCCCCTGCTGTCAACAAGTGCCTGCTCAGGGATAATTGTGGGCTTTCCCCTTTATGCAACGTACCCTTGCATGACTTCTTCTTGTTAAATTTAAGTAGAAGTTAATGAAAAACAAAATAAATAATAAAACAACTAAATGTAGGGGACTGGCTTTTTTTTCTTCTCAATACTCAAGAACAAACCATAGACATTTTCAGACATTTTTTCATTTTCAAACTTTATTTTGATCTTTGTTACTTATCTGTGTCAGTGAGTAAGAGAGCTGATGTATAAATGTTGTTCATTCATGGCTTAATGTATAAAATTAATGTATAAAATTCAGACCTCAGACAGACAGAACCACAGGTGCAGAGGCAAGTAATAAAAATCACATCTCTGACTGTATTATCGTGTGGGAAAGGGGGTGCTGGTGAGGCTGAAGCCCCCTCTTGGTGGTAGCTAGCATGACTGTAGCCCCTCCCTATTGAGACTCTTTAGGATGGGGCTTCTGAACCTGAGACCATGCAGCCCCTCACACTGGCAGCAGGTGATTCAGTCATCATTCCAGCTATTTTTAAGCAGACAAAGCAGTGAGACAGTAGACACTCAGAACACCAAACAAATGAGAAAATCTCATCTCTAATCTGATAAGGACCATCGCCATCTTCACTAAATATAATTCCAACACCCAGCAGAAAAAGATGAGCATCCAATGTGCCACAGAAACGCCGCATGAGCAACCAACTAAGTTCCACAAACTGGAGGAAATCAGCTGAGAGCTCAGCTAAGATTCCACTGATTGCAAAGATACTGTGTAAGGATCATCTCTCTGCAACAAACACTCACTGAGCCAGAAGCAAAGGAAAAAAAACAAAACAAAACAAAATGAATTTGGTCTTGCATTCACTTAATTTGTACAAACTCTCGTCTCTGTGTGGCAGCAGCTCACCCAATCAGCGGCAGCGAGCCGTCAGCTTTGCTCTGAATACGGTCCTTTGATTTTTCTGACTGGATGGTGATTAAAGTTATGTGATTTGTGAAATACCCATGTCAATCATCCACATCGGCCAGTGGTGTTAGAAGAAATTGTTCCTATAATGTGGGTATTTCCTTTAAAGACAGTTTTAAAGTTTGGATTCGTTAGAATGGTCTCATATTTGAGTGTGAGGTTTGTGGGACTTAAAGCAGGAATGCAAAAACTGATTTCTAAGAAAGTAAAAAAAAAAAAATACTTGACTCAAGAAAATGGTCTTATTTTTAAAAGCATACATCTCATTTTAAGAATTCTAGCCAACAGATTGACAGATTTTTGTTTTTCCTTAAAATAAGACATTTTGACTATTCTTAAATGTAGTCAAAATGCCTTATATTAAACAAAAACAAAAAATCTGTCAATGGGGTAAGAAAAAATGCTTGGCTAGAATTCTTAAAGTGAGATGTATGCTTTCAAATTAAGACCATTTGTCTTGAAACAAGTAAATCAGCTTTTGCAGTGTACATCAAATGGTATCCCCTCCTTGTTCCAAATACCTTGGAATACATCTTGGAATGCTTTTTTGCATCGGGGATACAAACTACTGATGTGAAAACAATACTTTGCCGTCCGCAATGCTATTGAGAAGAATCCTGAAGATATCCACTTACTTAAAAGCATCACTAGCATGTTTTGTTGGTGCACAAATGAAACATTTGCCCTCTTGATGTTTCATTTCCTGAGTTTGTCTCCAAACAGAAGTGCCAAAGACAAATGCACATACCCTTTTTGTTAACGGCCTCCAATTTGACAGAAATTCTAACTAAATTTCTGAATTATTACACTGTATAGACACATGCACAACATCTTCTTGCTGTAAGTTAAAGTGCTACTCCAAACCCCCCAGCTGGACTCTTCACATCGTAAAATCCACGTTACCAGTTCCCATTCAGAACCCTTACGCAAGATTTCCACAGGAAATATTTGAATATGAAGTTACTTTTGGCCTAAGTAACACACACACTGTATGTGGGCTGCACAGCTATCAGAGGCGAAGAAAACACTGAGTTTATGTAATGCAGTAATGCTCAGTGTCTGAACCAGAGGACATTTGCAGCCCACACAAGTCACATAAGTGGACCTTGGAAGCATTCATGTTTAAAAAAAAGAAAAAAAAAAAGAAACAGGTTTATTTGGCAGCTTCAGCAAGCTGGTTTCAAATAAACTGCACTTCAAGGTATCCAAGAATCAATAATTTAGAGTGGAGCTTTTCTGGTCCAATATTAGCGAGAGAGGAGAACATTTAAAGAAGCTTTAAGCAATCAGTAATGAAATCAGCAGTTAAAAAGCACAGGGATGTATGGATAACATTTGTTTTCTCATGAAAAAAATGAATTAATGTTTGAAGGTGTCGCTTTCAAGTGAAAAAAAATTAATAATGATAATCAAGATAAATGCACCTCATGAAGTATTTGAAAGAAGAGATAAAGATCTTGATAATGAGGAGACTTAAAAAAAAAAAAAGAAACTCTAAAGATGCTTAACGGCAAGCCAGCAACAGAGACAATCAGTAAACCATTTAAGACGCACAATTTGTTTGCAGATAAACAGATGGCATTTTTACACTCAACATAAATTTCTCAAGAAAAGAAAAAGTTGTGACACTTTTAAAAGACATCCATTTCAAAGGGAAATAACAACAATCTCTTTTTTATGCTGAGTTGTTTGAGTGCTGCAGTAAAATAGAAATAAAAAAAAACAAACACCATATGAGATGCGCTTGACTTGCATCATGACACATCAAAGAATGTGGGGCTCTACGTGGAATCTGAAACACAACCAGCAGAAAGTGGGCTGCTGGAGATGAGTTTGACAGTTCACCAACTGAAACCTCCGGTGAGCGTATGTTCAGAATGGAGCTAGTCTCAGTACATATTCACATACAGCACATTTGACTTTCCTTTTTTTTTTTTTCTTTTTTAAGTAATTTCGTGTCTTGAAATGTTTCTAAAGGAGAAAACCTTTAAATAAAACTAACCAACGATAGACACGGTACCAACCTCGATGGCATAAATTTTAGACTCAGAATGTCCAAAGCTAAGCGACAAGGTTGATGTGATGTCACAGTTTTGGATTTGGTTGTCACTTCAGACACCCAAATTCATGCCTTCAAGCACAGATAAAGGTTTGTTTGTTGTTATCTGTGCTTTTTTACACCTTTAAGAGCATGTCTGTGACTGCATAATAGTTCTTTTGGAGATATATCGCCCTTTATTGTCATACTGCCCCTCTAATTTTCACAAAGTTTGGTTGAATATCATCACGTAAATAGAAATGTGCAACTCACACTCACACTCACACTCTACGCCTTGAAACAACGGTCACAAACTGGTTCTCTCTGTTGATCCTTCTCACAGCAGATATCCTAACTTCTCTTTGCAGGAAGAGGACATGACCCATTGAAGATCTGACAGTTTTTAGCCCAAACACGAAAATAAAGAAAGGACAGCCCAAACTGCAACTTCTCTTGAAACTAACGTTAAAACTGTAAAACTATTGCATGTGTTGTAAAGAGAACGTCACAAGCACATGGTGCTTGACAACAGCTCACAGATCACACAATCAGGCTTCCAACCAAGAGTGCAATCAAGATGAGTGCAGGTTATTCTCTGATTTCAAAATAAAGGAAATAATATAAGCGGAAGCACAGCAGTTTACTGACGTGTATAAATTTCCACTTTTCTCTGCCATGTAATGGCATCTATTTTGTTAATAAATTCTAGTGAATATTCTCTAAAAATCAGGAAAAAAGTTGTTAAAAGCAGCCCAAATTTTTTATCAACCAACCCAAATCTATATTTTCCAGCCCAGCGTGTTGACAAGAAGCCCAACTGGGCAGAAATCCGCCCAATCTAGCAACACTG
Source organism: Arrhamphus sclerolepis (assembly GCA_037176975.1). Taxonomy (NCBI): domain Eukaryota; kingdom Metazoa; phylum Chordata; class Actinopteri; order Beloniformes; family Hemiramphidae; genus Arrhamphus; species Arrhamphus sclerolepis. Next base: position 18,731,048 of record JBAMYA010000018.1, on the reverse strand, counting down.
ATCCCCACAAGGCTCCAATAAACCAGCAGGAACAACACGAGTCTTCTCTAAGTTTAGAGCGGCCATTATTCACATGATTGACACCTGTACTTTTCCTGCAACAGCAAGTCAAAATGTCTTCCACAGAACGCTGTGCTTCGCTGCAGCTCCGTTAATGATGGCGACTGCATGGATGCATTGCCGAAAGAAAGGATCAAAGAGCACAGGAGATGGGCAAGCTGCAGGAGTCTGGGACACGTTATGGATGTTAAGCAGTTGAAGGCAAGGAAATGGCCATACAGATCAGTGGTGCAGGGTGGATGAGGCAGAGTGTAGCATGAAATCCTGAAAGTGAGAAAGCTGAGGCACTCTCAGGACATGCTCATGTTCACTGCCCCCTCCCCATTTCTATTATTTACAGTTTTTAACTGCTGTTGGGTATGGTTTATTTGAAAAGCCTAATTGGTTAATTTTTGGGAAGGATAATGATTTCAGGTTAAACTAGACCCTTGAGCGCAAGCCTTTTTTTTTTCCTGATAATTAAATTCACTGAGAAACTGAGATTTAAAATAGAGAAATACTGGTTGTCTGAATGCCCACTGACCGGTCCAGCTTTCGGTTTAATGTATAATTTTTCCTTACAGAACATGGGACAATTAATGATGCATGGATCTTATCAACCCTTGTGATGGACTGGCGGCCTGCCCAGGGTGTGATCCTGCCTTTTCCTCCGGCGGGCCCCTGTGACCCCGTGTATGGGCGGGTGTAGATAATGGATGAATGGATCTTAGTAACCACATAAAAGCTTACTGAAAGCAAGAACACTAGTCAAATGTGACACTTACCCTTGCTATGTTTTGTTGTTTGGGTGCACAGAAGGACTAACAGAAGAAGGCGCCATACAATGTTGTGACAGTGAATACTGAAATTTGTCAGATCAACTCTCAGTCATCTTGACGTGAACTCAATCCCAACGGGCAGACTTCAGTTGGGGCAAAAGCTCAGTTGACCAATAACACAAACACATGACGTCAAATGAAAATGAGAATACAATGAGGCACAGATTTGATGTGGTCCTTGTCCTTTTAAATTTGGCCTGCGGGCGACATTGTTTGCATCATGGCCCTGTACGCCGCACTCAAACTTTCTCACACAGGTCGGTACTTTTGTTCTGGACCGAGGCAGGAAATTACACAGAGAAAGTTCTGGTCGGTTTGCTGTTAACATTGACCCCTTAACATGGGAAGGACAAAAAAGACATGACAGAATGTATGTGAAACAAATCTGATTGGACAGATGGTTTGGTCCCACTTGGACTGAGACCCACCTTTTCAAGGGGTCTCGATCTATTTGCTTGGTGCTCACCAAGATTAGGGGGACACTGGTCCTACATGTTCAAGTGAGCCATGCCAACGGGCCGATTGTTTCAGGGTTCGCTCTAGTCAAACCAAACAAGTAAAAACACAGTCACACTCCTCCTAGGTTTCTATTTGCAGAAAATGTCCATTGTTTTGTGTGCTTTCTTCACTCCTAAAAACATAATATGATGAACATGTGAGCAGCAGAAATACGTTCATGTTGTTTTTCACTTTCAGTTTCAGCAACAAAATGCAGCAATAATAAAGGAACGTACAGAGCAACTTGCATTTACACAGTCGTCTAGTGACGACCTTGTATAGTAACGCTGCAAACCCACAACTGGAAGCACACATGGGTGTTACTGACGTAGTAAATCACATATCAGTAACAGCACAGAAGTAACTACAAGGTAAACCAGCAGTAAAATAATGTCTTGGAGTCATAACTGGGCAGGTGGAAATGATCTCTCAACTTTAACTTGTTGGTGGCCTTACTGAGAGATTCCCTTACCTTTGAGTTCATACTGTGAAGCTTTACTTTAATATTTTTCTGGACTTTATTTGTTGCCTCCATCTCTGCGGTTAAAGATAGCCAGTGTCGCTGTGGTATCTACAATTTAGTAGTGACCAGGATCCCAGTCGTGAAGCAACCATCTAGTCTGAACGGCCGACTTTGCTAGTTTGTCTATACAACCTACAGCAGCACACCATGTGTCACACATCCTATGAACCCATATCTGTCGCTTTTCACTTTTTTGAATGAGACACTGCTTCAAACGTCTGAGGAGCCTGATGTACATTGGTCCAATATTCACCCTCTTTTTTGAAAGTCAGAGTATGTCTGCCCACAAATAAGACAAAATGAGGCCAAACATCACTTCCAAGAGTGGGAACGCTGATTGGATTCATATGCTCAATTCATGGCAGCACTTACACAGCACCATAAAAAGCTTCAGCTGCTCGCAGTAAACTGTTTTTTTATTTGCTTTTTTTTTCTCTTGCTGGAGTATCAGGCCTTATCTTATCCGCTAAACACAAGGATGCTTCTTGTGATGAATTTCTAATGTGAATGAGCTGGAAAACTAATATCTGGACTTGGCAGTTTTGGGTTTTTGTTTGTTTTTTTTGTTGGGGGGGGGCAGTGGCCTCCCCCTACCCTCCCCACTCTTCCTCCTCCTCACTTCTCCTCCTCCTCATCATCCCCCTCCTCCTCCTCCACAGCTGCTGCTAGGAGCCCTCACTTTTAGATTGTATCTCCATGAAATTTCCCAATCTTTTGATGTCTTTCTTTGGATGAATCACATTGCTTTGTTGTTGTTTTTTGATTTTTTTGTAAGAAAAAAAAGAGAAAAAGGAAGATCAAGGACCACTTGTGGTGCATGTGAGCTCGATCAGGCTCTCTCTGACTGCTCCATATTACTATGGATACCGGTCGTGATTTTCATTGCCTATTTGGAAAGTAATACATTTCCATTAAATGTGACTTAGCTTTCTTCCTATGTAGTCATTTATTGTGCAGTACAGGTTAAAGCCCAGGAAGTGAAGCAGATATGTTAGCTGATGTGACATTGGTCAGTATGATCTCTGATAGGCTGTCAGTGAGCTGCTGGTGGTGCTGGCTGGACGCTGCTGTCCATGCTGAGCAGCAAAAGAGGAAGAAAAAAAAAAAAAAGAGCCTGCTGGCCAGGAATACACAATTAGTCTTGGGTCAGTTGCATTAGGTTTTCTCAAAGGCAAACAAGGCGATCAGTGCGTGACTTGGACCTCATTATAGACAGAATATGAGCACTTAAATAAAATCCAGAGGATGAAGATCATTAAGACAGTCACTCCATCACAAATACTGAATACCTCTACATGTTCAAGCTTTGATTTCACATGGAAATGGATCCCACATAACCCTCCCTGTTAAACAGTCACGAAAAATGACTCTTGTGTTGATTACAGGAGAAAAAAAACAGTGTACCAGGCTACCCTCTAGTGGCCCGGGAGGGCGATGGACCGTGTCATGAAATAAGTTGTTGTCTGCCTCATAAAAGGGTGAGCGGGATAGCAGAGGTGACGGGAGGAGAAGTCCTCTGTGGCTTGAAGACGCCGCGGAGGGAAATCCAGATGTTGACTTTATATGCAAATGACGCGCGCGACACCGCAGCTCTTATTTTAAGGCCTGAGCGCTCCTTCTCCTCCTCTTCTTCCTCCCCAGACTTTTCAAGAAAGAAAGCTTTGATGTTGGCAGGAAGGATCGATGCCAGAAGAGGAGGGATGGAGGGGGGGAGGGATGGAGGGAGGGAGGATGCAGAATGAAAATGTAGCTACTTCTGGGGGTGTGTGGGTGTGCGGCTGAGGGGGAGGGGGTGCTTCAGTAGTCTGCCGTCATCACAGCTCCTGTTTTAAGTAGCCTAAAGCCATTTAAGGGGAGGTGGAAAAAAAAGAGATGTGGATATATGTCTCACATATAGTCTATATGATCGTGATCGTAGCACAAGCCACAAGTGACGCCCCCGCATCGCCCCCTTTTCCCGCCTCGCGTCATCCGGACGTGATAAAGTTTGCATCTTCTCTCGCATCCGTCCGTCTCTCAGGATGCGGGCTGAGATGTAACTGCTTGACCTTACTGCACCATTTATTTCCGTTTCATTTAGCACAGCCTGTCGGAGCAGTCGCTGAGGATGGCTGATGTGGGGGTCTCTGCAACATCCCCTCTGCTGGCCGCGGAGGCCTGCGGTGCTGATGCTGATGCGGAGGAGCAACTTTACAGGGAGACACGAGGGGAACGGGGGTGGGAAACAAGAAATAAAAAGGGGGTGGGGGTGAGTGGGGGGGTGAATGGCAGTGGTTTGTTGCGAGGCAGTAATTAATTTTTTTATTTTCTGTCGAATGCGCACATTTATTCTAGGCTACCGCCGCCTATCAATGTGTTTATCATAAGACCACTCAAGAGGCTGTTTCAAGTGTGGAAAGTCTCAAGATAAAAACATGAAGAAAAAAAAGCCAACAGGTCAGCGCAGAGAGAGAAAAAAACACACACATACAGGAGATAAGATGAATGAATGATTCAGAAACGCACAAAATAATCCGCAACTACTTACATGGAGGTGATGTTTTTGAATAACTCCGCTATATCAATGCTGGTCCCGTTGTTCCCTGTGTCTTGCAGGGCGAGTAAAGGGAAAAACCTGCCGTTGTCGGACTTATTGCAATAGATCTCTGTTTGAGAGCAGCTGCAGGTCGGCGGGCAGTCCAGCATGGAGCTCAGATAGTCCTGGAAAACACTCATCAGAAACAAAACCCTCCACCAGCAAATCCGGATCGAATGAAACCATAGATCCATGTCTCCGGGCAAACGTGGGGGGGATAGAAAAAGGGGTCCCGATGTCCTCTGGGTTCTAGCAGAACGAAGAGAAGAAGGAGAAGGAGGAGAGTGGGAGGAAGGAAGGAAAGGAGGAGGATGGCTGGCTGGTGCGTCTGTACAGAGGATGCTCTGTGTGAGCGTTTCGGCCGTGGATGGATGCTGTAGTGTCCTTGCGCGTCAGAGACTGGGAGAAAAAAAAATAAAAGGAGGAGGTGGGGGTGGAAAGAAAGACAAGACGCAACAAAAAATAAATAAATAAAAGAAAGAAAGAAAGAAAGAACGCAAATCAAAAATAGGAAAACGCAAGAATATGAGCTTCCGCTCGTGCTGTCAGCCTAAGATGCATGGTGTTCCCCGGTACGCAGTGCTGCTGATGCCGTCGTCGCTTCTCTCCGTGCAGGACCAGGAGACTGGCTGGAGAGCACAGACACGAAATGAGAAGTTGGAGCATCAAGTCCCTCCTACTGGCTACAGTCATACTGACACCTGCAGAAGCTGCATGCAATCAACAGTGATTACAACTCCACTACACGCAGCCAACACAGCAACACTAGAGGAAGACTCTAAAATAATTCAGAAATTTAATAATGGATCTTATATTTTAGCAGTTGCAGCGCATGTGCATCAGCGTAACAGAGAATGCATATGTTTGTTGTTGTTGTTTGTTTTATTCTTTTGTTTGTTTTTATGGCAATGATTGCATTGATTTTGTGCGATGATTTATTGAAGTTTATTTGGCATCTTTTGTGTGAACCACTAGAACATGAACCAGAGGAGGAATCTCTTAATTATTTCCTACTGGAAGATTTTGAAGACAGGCTACAGAAAAAGAAAAAAAAAACGTGCAAAAGTACCTATTTCTTATATACCACTTCTTATTCATTTGGTCTGTAAGAAAAAAAAAAACATAAAAACATTAAAAAAAACAAAAAAAAAAAACATATGTGTGTGTGTATCCATCTATCTATCTATCTATCTATCTATCTATCTATCTATCTATCTATCTATCTATCTATCTATATGTATATAACCTTTAACAGTCTTTCACATTTTAACAATATTGCTTCAGTTCATTAAGGGTTTTTGAGCATTCATGCATGGTTTTCTTGAGGTCCTGCCAAATAATTTCAGTCCAGGCTGGGTCTGACGATTTGGAAACCGTGATTTATTTATTTATTTATTTATTCTTTCTTTTTAAATTTAATTTTCAGCCATTTTGATGGTGTGCTTTAGATGGTTGCCCTGTTGTGTGGTCCAGTTATAGTCAAGTTTTAGCCGTCAGACAGATGACCTCACATCTGGCTGACGGCTAAACCTGAGTCACTAAACTTCAAGTTCGAGTCCAACCTCAAGTCACTTGTGTTCAAGTCCAAGTCAAGTTTATGTGATTAAAGAAAAATCTGATGTGAGATCAATTGGAGTTCAATGCAAATAATACAGAAAACAGCTGTTAAAAAAACAAAAAACAAAAACAACTTTAAGCATCTCTACCATAGAATAGACCAAACTGGAGTAACTCTGAACAGCTTCATAAAAGCACCTGTAGGGGGGCCCATTGAGCTATAAATGACAAAGGTTTCTTTGTGCTACTTTAACTTCCAAATAAACAGTTTATTTGGAAGACCCAGTCCACTTGGCATCGTGGCTGCAGGTACAGCTGCTCTGCATGGTAGCAGCTGGCTAGCAACCTGAAGAAGAAGACGCAGTCAGTGTTAACTCTCACCAAGCTAAAACACTCATTATAGCAGCTACATCTCTGGGGGATTCTGACCAGATGATGATGTTTAGTTGAAATGTTGTGTTGCGTTTTTTTACGGATGGAACACTGAGCGCTGCAATTTTCAGCGCTAGATGAGAAATCAGACAATCCTTATTTTTAAACAAAAGAAAAAGACATGTAAAATAAAAATTCCAGGACTCGTCTCTGATTTATGAGTATGAGCGCAGTTAATCCGTTCAAGGCAACAGCAATCAAGTCCCAGCCAAGTCACAAGTCCTTAAAAGGCCTTCGAGTCGGACCGAGGTTTGAGTTCTGGACCTGAGTAGCCCAGGTCCGCGTTTGCTAGAATATTTTGATATAAAATAGAGTTCATGGTTCTCCCAGTTGCTGCTGGTTCCAGGAACAGTAGCTGCAAAACAACCTCAAATTCCCCCTCCCTCCGTGAGGAAGAGGTGTTTCTACTAAATGTGGTCCAGGGCGTTAAGGCCCAAGAACTCCTCTATAAGACATTGTTCCAGAAGTCTTGTGGTTGTTCAGATACAGTTTATCTTCAGTAAAACTTCCATGTTTGTTGAGTCCTCTTCTAATTGCTCCAATTCAACACTGGGTTTTCAGTGTTTCTCTGAGCATCACATGTTCTGACCTTGGGGTGACTTTACTGGTCCTGAGCAGACTGGCACAACTGTGCTGAAAGCTTTCCACTCATAAATAAACGCTCTCACTGCAGAACGTTAAAGTCTAAACTGTTTCTAGATGGTTTCATAACTCTTTCCAGACTGATGCGTCATTTTTGATTAAATAATTAATTTCACAGTGAAAAAGTTATATGCTGTTGTTCATCTGAGGTTGTATTTGTCTAATAAGAGCCACTACAGTGAGATCATTTCAGATATGTTTTGCACAAAAAATAGCATTAAAAGTGGAATTAATAATTAATTAATTAGGTTTTATAACCAACGATGGAAGCCCCCTCTCGCCGCAGGAACTATGGGTGATTGTTGTTCATGAAAGTCAGTGGAAATCCCCAGATGTGCTCTTATACCACCCATTTTATCAAGGATGAATCCAGTGGAGACTTGTACACACTTCAGACGGTAAAAAAATCCCAGAAGGCATTTCGCATCAACAAGCAGAAGTAATGGTGGAGGAGAAACAGAAGTTAAAGAGAAAGTTACACGAATATAAAAAAAATAGCTCTTCTAACTTCAAATTTGCAGTTAATTGATCAGATTGAGCCTATTTAAAAAGTTTTTTTTCTTTTCATCTCTACTGAACTTTATTTATAACAGCTGGAATAGAAAAGCATAGAACCCATGAAAAACCAGCACCACATCGCTCAGAAGATTGTTTGGACCAACTCGACAGCCAGTCAGGGTTGACCAGTGCACCCCTCACAGAAGGTTTTCCCATCTGATCCAATATTGGAGCTAAATAAAGACTACATACGCAGCCCTATAAACTACAATTACATGAACTTTCTGAAGTGTGGAAGCAAATAAGAGTATAAATCTTTTAATATGCTATGCTCAAGTTCTTGTGGGCTAAAAGCACATTTTAGCTTAAATGTTCATTCAGCTCAGTAGATCAAATAGTTCAGACTTCTACAGTTCAGCCTAACATGTCAGAGTTCAGGGAACACAGAAAAACCTCAGTTGATTAGTTATTTTAGTATGCTTCTACTGTCAAATCCTGTGGGGACTGTAACTTTGTCACAGCTCCCCTTTAGTCACTTTTATGATGACCTTCTTGCTTGTTCATGAGTTTACACTTTAGAATGATGTTGGTTGTCAGTGTTTAATGTTATAATGGTGCAAAAGGATACCTGCGCCGCCAGAGGCTTCGACAAAACTAATGCGTTTGACCTAACAGGAATGAGAATAGTGTGCTTTCACTCCCATTCATATGCTGCTTTGACCTCCGCAGGAAACAAGGAGATGTTCGATAAAAAAAAGTAGGCCAACTAAACATAAGCTCCATGCAGCTCCAAAAAAAAAAGAAAAATGAAGTCATTTATCCAAATCATCTTCAGCTTTTTTGTGTTTTAAATGAAAACAAGCCATAATTCTCCTTCCAATATGCAATATAGGACCTTAGGAGATGAGTGAGAGGCACACTAGAGCAAGATAATTTCATTCCAAAGCAAAGCAAGTCAAAACCAAAAGCAAAATTCAAACTGGAGCCCTTCAAGCAATTTGTATCTCAGGAAAAGCAGACGAAGATTGACTCTGTTCTTATTCCAACTGCCATAACAGAGAAGCTAAGATTAAAACAATCAACGTTCGTGACTTCATTCTTCAGTAAGGACGTAATCGTTCGACAAAGCAAATGGCTTCTTGGTGTATTAATGTACAAAATATTAATTTATCCTGAGTAGGAACAGCAAAGTGTAACAAAACAACAAGAAAACATCCACAACAGGGGGAAGTTACTACAATTAAAGTCTCATCCAGTTGAATATCATCCCACTTCACTTTTATAGTCACTGTGCAAAACAGTTTTCACGCAGGTTTGATTTAAAAGAGGACGAGAACAGAAGCATTTGCTAAGCTGCATATTAAATGCTGGGACATCACTGGTTTGAAAGCCAATCACAGTCTACTTGGAAACTTGCACATAGCACCAAAAGTTCAAGCTGTCCTTCTGCAGTTATGTGGTTTTTAGGTATAAAACATTTACAGTGCTGTGGGTACATCTGACCAATGCCACCACTCAAGGGACAGACTGTCTGAACAATTGAACAAATGCATCCTCAATAATCATTTAAGTGCTTTGGGCATCCGGTCAGGACGCCTGCTGAACTTTTTTCTGGTGTTTCAGACAAGTCCTGCTGGAAGGAAGAATCAGGACAGACCGAGGACACGGTTACATCTTTTTTTTTGCTCAGTTTAAGATGAAAAAGGTGGTTGAGACGAGGGAGTTCTGAGGATCTTTGCTCAAGAATAAGTGATAGCAAATCCTTTATTACATTCAAACAGTGTTAATAAATAAATTATCATTTCATTATTTTCACCAGCTAACAAGAGCAATAGTATATGAATATATTCGTGTCCCATTTGGACCATTTCAGTTCATACTTAGACTGTCTTCAAAGGAATCTGACAATTTTCAAAAGTAAGTTATATTCCACGTAGTATCTTTTTCATCATTCTATGACTGAAAATAAACTGGTTACAGAATATCAAGCCTAAAACCATGATAAAATAAAGCCATAGTAATAAATAAATAAATAGGGATGATCATCAGTTACAATAGTTAATACAATAGTTACCATAAATTTGTGACAATTAACCTAATAAATATTACTATATCACAAAACCATTTTTTTCAGTGTGGTTGGGCCTGTGATGGACTGGTGATATGTGCAGAGTGATGACCCCTAGGCTCCTGCAGATCCATGTGATCTTGCAAGTTTTATCTATTTAAAAGAGTAAATGATGAACTGAATGGACTGGAATTACTGTAAATAGTTGTGATAAGGGCGTTTCTTTCATCCAAAGTATTGTTAATTTGTCTTAATCGCCTGACTTTGAAGATGTCAATGATAGCAGTGTTCAGATTTCATTTGTCAAACCAGGTTTAAATATATAACTTTGCGGTGTATTGTAAGGTTATTTTATCTAATTTATAGAAACCCAGTGTCCTAGTTCGAACTCAACTTTTAAACTACAATAATTTTAGTCTACAAAATACTCCTTCCCATATGAAATAGCCATTCTTCACCCAAACATTTCTTTCCAGAGCAACCTAATCATATACAGTACTGCTCATGATGCATTCTTAGCTTCCGTATAATCCTCAATCTAAATAATCTACACAACAGCATACAACGTTAAATACAATCCAATTCAGACAAAACTATTTCACAATTAACTGTAATTCAGATATATTTCACTTCACTGTAGTTCATAGTTCTAGTTCTAAATTCATATAATACCAGTCCCTAAAAACAGACTAGCTTAGCAACACTGCAATGAATCGTCACTTTGGTGCAGTTCCTAACCCTGAGCAAGCATGAGGCGACAGTGGCGAGGAAAAAGGAAACAAATTGATGATTGGGGTTAAGAAAGAAATATAGGGGAGGGTGGACATCTGCCTCGACCTGATGTGGGTCCAAGGTGACAGAAAAGAGACCAAAAAAAAAAACAAAGTTCAAGGATGTCTGTGAGACACAAAACACAACATTTATGGCAATAATAATGACATGTATAAACAGGAAGAGTTTACAGTTATTATTGAAGTCATAACTAACTATAAGCTTTGTCAAACACAAATGTTTTAAGCCTCATTCTAAAGGTAGAAAGTCAACCCAATTGTTCCACTTTTTTTTTTTTTTTTTTTTTAATTATGCAGTTTAATGTCTCATTTTACTCTGAAATGAAAGCGTGGAACAAATAAACAACTAAAGTTAAAAAAATAAATCATGGTACCAATTTCTAACTTTTGGCTCAAAGTTTCCTCCCTTTCCTGGGTAGAACAGCTGAACACGCTCGTGGGATTCTTTCTACGATGGAAATCAAATATCCTTCAGAAAGTTCTTCCCAGCTCTGTTGCAGAAAGTCACATAAATGTGTAGCACTTATAAGCTGCTTTGCTTTGTTCTCTGAAAAAGACATTTCTTGTATGACACTGAAATCTACGTTTCAGTTTTGGGTAAGCTACCTTTTTTTCTTAAACTCCATAAACTCAGTTATCTTTATACCATTTTGAGCTTTTCATTGGACTTTTTTTTTTTTTTAATGAATACAAAACTGGAAGAACTGTGGTGTATATTGTTAGGGTAATGGATGTGAGATGAAGAATTTTGAATTCCATCCTAAATTTCACTAGAAGACAATGAAGGAAGCTTAGATTGGAGAAATAAGATCTGTACTGCCAGTCCTGATCAGAACTCTCACTACAGAGTCTTGGACCAGCTTGAGGGTTTTTAAAGTAATTTTAGGACTTCCTACTAGGAAATAATAAGTTGTTTGTGCTCCAAAGGCACATATTTAATACAGTTTGTGTTCATTCAAACAACATCTGGGATTAAAGAAGTATACACAATATTTACATCAATTTACTCAAATGTGAAAATGAGCATGAGTACCTGATTATAGTCTCGATTATGTGTTTCTTTGATAAAAGTTGCCACAGCTATACATAAAATAGTCAGATATATGTCTGTAGGTTTGCATTAGACTCATTTCAGCAAAAGTGCCATTGTCTACCTTTCTGTTGGCTGTGTGTGGTGTTGCTTGTAATGATGTATTTTACATCCTGAAACTAGGCCATTACACACATTAACTAGGAATATACACTCAAATCCTACAGGAAATAAAAGATAATAAAGCATCTCAGAAACAGCAGCATTTAATGGCTTTTTAAGTGAAACGCTAAGCCATTAGAGTAGATGTAGATGTCTCATTGTCAACTACTGCTGTATCTTCAGGGTTTACAAACCTTTATAGATCTGTTTTCTGTTGGTTTTAGTCACTTTGCTGTCAATTCATGTCACGTTATTAGATCCATCAAAAGTGGTAAAATACATTCTGAGCCAGAAACAGAACCAGTCACAATGGAACAGTGGTATATAGGTAGAATGTGATTGAAAACAAAATAAATGGAGGAAGTAACTGAGTTCCAATTTATTTTAAATATCAGTGTCACTGGATGCCGTTTTTATATATTAATTATGTGAAACTTCATTCAGACCATCAATCTTTTTTAGTCAATAAAATTATTTTTTGGTTTATTTCATTTAGCTTTGATTCACTTCCTTTTTTTTGTCCATTGATGCATTTTCTTCTTTTATCTAAAAAATGTAAACATTGGTTAAATCTTTCTTTAAGCTATTCTGAAAGCTTCATATGGAGCATCTCAAGCTTTCTGAAAGAGCTCAGATGAGACGGCTGGGCAGCGGTGACAACCTGTCATTCTTCTTCTGGTCTAATCCAACAAGAAGTTTCATTTTCTTGGAAGCTGAACAGACAAGAAAACTGAGTGTGACACAGGGCATGTGACAGGTGCCTAAGAAGCCCTCTGAGATCTCAGTTTCCATTCTGAAGTTCTACTTGTCCTGTCAACATTAATGATGTTTGAAAATCTCATGAAATACCTTAAACACATGATAGCATGCGTCTTCTCTGAACAATCACTGGGCATCAACCATCAGCATGTACTGCCTTTCAGCCAGCTTCTCCTCAGGCATGACAACCTAAAACCATACTATCTGCAGCCCAGCATACATGACCAATCACATACACTTTCAGCTGAATCCACCATCATTCTATGTTGGCTTTCAAGCCCAAAATGACAGTTTGTGGTCACATCCACCTCCCTGCAATTCTTCATTAGCTCAAACTCGTCTCCCAGAGAGAGTCAGGAACTCCTGATGTTACTGTACAGCCTTCAAAGGGTCTAGCTGAAGATGAAGGGCTGCATGAGCAAAGCATGGACTTGTTGAAGACTAATTAAGTTGAGGGAGCACTCTGCCGTGTCTCCAAATTGAGCAACTTAAAAGACGACGCGCCCTCAGATATCTTCTACACCAGAGAAAACAGCGGTAGGCAAAACTTGAAAAGTTTAGCACAGCATTGCACTTCCTCTCCCCGGCTTACCCGTCAAACAGCTTCTAAAGTATAAATAACGTTTCTGTACATAATCATTTCATCCTTACAAACCTCAGCGGATGCCGTACAGACTCAGTAGCACAACATCTGTACAAAAAAAACAACAACAAAAAACTGTCATCATAAATGGTCCTCGTCCTGTTCTTGTACTCAACCTGTCACTGTCAAGCATTAATTGAAGGTGGGTGCAGTTAAATTTGTGCACCAGTAATTCTTTAAAACACCTTAGAATGGAGTCATCTTATGAGGCTGTGAATTTAACGTCCACTCAAAAATCCCCCCTTGTGTCATGCATGCACTGAAAGGATTCAAATACAGGAGACCAGTAAGCAGTAATAAACAATGACATTTAATTGAAGAAAAAAAAAGTAGTGGACTCAGAAGAGAGATCAACAATGACTGAGACTGGGAATTGCTTCAGAAAGCAGCTCATCTGCAAACATGAGCCTGAAATTAGGGAAACTCCGTTTTTTGTTGAGTTATACCTGGAACCAGTAGCAAACTATGCGACTGTAACTTGCTGTTGTTCCAAGTACCCTGAGTTTATCTCCATCTCCTACCCTTCATGAAGTCGAAAAGGGTTTAATTCTGTCAGATAGTCGATCTTATAATGCGCATACTGGAGAAGTCTGAACAATGGCAGATCCCTGCACTGGTCTGCATGTAAGTTAGGAAAGTATATTTGGGACAAGGGGTGTACCAAAGAATCGATTTACATAAGAATCGCGATTCTCAGTTACTACAATTCAGAATCAATATAAAATGTCCCAAAATCAATTTAAAACAAACAAACAAACAAACAAACAAACTTGCTGGCTGTCAGCTGACATTTTGCAACTACGCAGGACGTCCTGACGTCACCATACAGCCAGTTCTGGAACGTATGCGTGCGTGGAAATAACCAAGACAAACAGGAAAATACAAAAATGGAGGGAAGAGGAATTCAACCAACTCTGTCTTTGTTGAAGGTGGGGGTGCAGAATGAAAGTATATCATTTCTTTAAAAAGTTATATTTAATCTAAATTAAATAACTTAAGAAAATCTGACAATAATGACATTGTGTTTACATCGTACCAGCTAATCGTACCACCATTGCGGATTGCCAAATACAGTCTCTATACTTGGCACAGCTAGGCTGTCTCAAGGTAAACTGGCAGAGTCTGCTAGCTGAAGCCGCTTCATAGCACAAGCAGCAGAGTGACTGGAGAAGGTCGAAAACTAGAATAAATATTGGTAACGCCAACACTCGATGGACTCAGATAAAAGGATTGCAACGGCATCAAAACAAACACGGAAATGGTGACTTTTCTCCTCAATCAATAAGTTAACTCGCTTGCTAACTTAGCTAACATTACCTGTTGGTGAAACTGCTCTGCGATACTTGTTTTCATTATATCACTTTGATCGAAATTAGCCGTTACCCTGTTCGATTCGTCACTGTACATGGTGCAGGCTGAACGTTTCACACACTCGGCAACAGATGACTAACCTGACAACCAGACTGCTGGAATCACTTTTTTTGTTGTTGCAACTACAATCTTGAGCCACTAGATGTCGACATTCTGCTCTTTCTCCATATTCTCCATAATACACCTTTAAGCGAAATGTGATACTGCTTAAAAGCAACAGGTTGCTTATTCCATCCTTATTCCAACAATTCCATCTAAGCATAGATTAATGTTTAAAACTTAATAAAGGAGCAAAAGACACTTTAATGTCCATTTGTCATTCTGTCTTGAAAAGCAGACTAGAGTAGATGATGAGGATCCTTTGCACACTTAACTGAAGCAGAAATCATTATGAATCAAACAGTTTTGAATCAAAAATGGATTTTGAATCGAATCCTGGCCTCAAATATCAGAAAGGAATTGAATTGTGAGAAAATAAAAGATTCCCACCCCTATTGAGGACCGAAGTACATGGTTTGGTTTAGGGGTGAGAGTTTGACACCAGATGTCGTACATCTTCAGGATACCCTGGTGAATTTTGGAAAATGTACATGGAGCATGAATATCATACCTCATATGATCCTTGGTACGCACAAAATATCTTAACTTTCTTTATTTTATTGACTTTTATCTTTCATTTTTTTTGTTTCTATCAGTAGTGATATTCCAGCAAAAAATAATGATTTTTTGTTAATATCATTAATAGTTTAAAACTTTTTGCTGATATTCTGATACCACCTCTGTGAGACAATAATTTTTCTTTTAAAATTTCTTAATGTGATTGGATGTAATGTCAACACTCATATTCCCATCGAAGTTCCTTGAATGACTTGTCTTTAAGGTGAATATAGTCGAACATATGTTTTGAGTTACACATTGGAATTGTGATTTTTATTCTTCATCTTCACTGCTTCAAAGTTTTTTTTTCTCTACTATCAGGATATCACCTGCATTAACTTTAGATATAATAACATTCCATCAATGCTATTATATAGCAGTCATTAAATATTTTATATATGCATTCACTTGATCTGTAATTCCTCATTTTTCAGTGCTGCAGCCGTCTTCCTTTTTTGCAGAAAGATGTGCTCAAAATTACCAAATGATTGCAATAAAAGCTCTAATTCAACAAAGAAGTGTTGGAGGATCACTTCTGGTTATCTTTAATGGTGAATCACACGTTCCACTGATGATGTCTTTTTATAGTCGCGACTCGCGGTAACTCAGAGTCAACATGCCCAACAGTTGGCAGTTTTTAACTTGTCAAAGTCTATTGAACTTCCTTTCTGAAACAAACCTTTGAACAAGAGGCACATCAACAAAATGACAACAAACTAGCAAGAGGGAATGGTGACAAAGAGGAGGAATAATCAGACAAACACTCAAAGGCTAACAAGACACAGATGCTGAGTGTCAGG